>SNQJ01S0193748.1:13460-26747 GCA_010110895.2 Picea sitchensis
CACATCAGCAAACAAACTTTCAGATGGCTGTTATAAAACAGCAATAAAACATTTTATGACAGCAGAAACTTAGTGACTTAGCTTGGTCAAAGACAGACCAAGAAGTCTTGCTGATAGGACCTGGAATTTCTACACACGGTCCACCTCTGACTTGTTGTATGTTGTAAAAGTACTCCTGTCAGGTGGTCTCGGCCTACTCACTCTCCATGCCCTCTACCAGTTTCTCTCTCTCCTCATGTTGCTGTCAATGATAAATGTGTCGGAAAAGGATAACAGAAACCTCTGTAGCTGACTGTAGACCTGTAAAATATCACATGCTTTGGTCAATCCCAAGGATTCAACCAAAAGCTCGTCCACTGGTATCCATGGTACATACTCTCCTGTGATCATCACTGACTCCCAATCATCCAGTACAACTAGAAGTAGCTCATCCAACTGTTGGTCCACCAACCTATACCTCTCATCTCCCATGCAACTGCTGATACGGTGAATGTAATCTCCCCTAACTATGTGATGTTGCAAAGGGGTGGCATCTACATGCTCCCCTAAGTGTGTCTCCTCCCTACAAGGCAATACACCCCTTTGAATCCCCTCATACATCTCGGCATGTCTCTGTGAGCTATCACTCACCACTGTATGATCTGGCATACTCATGTCGTCTTCCGTATACTCATGCCACATCATAGATCATGGGCGTACTATCGGATCAACCCTTGTCTGAAGGTCAACCACTCTCGGAACACAAATGAAAGTGGCCTCCATCAATTGGTCCTCCTCTGCTAGATCACCAACATCCTCTAGCCATGTGACCGAAGGACATATCTGAGTGTCCACTAGGATAGATGAAGCGAATCTCTGACGAATCTCCTCAAGAAGCTCCTCTAATCTGGACTCTGATTCTTGAAGGCCTGTCTCTGTGCCTCTCAAGAATCCTCGAGTGCTCTCCAACTCCTGAGGGAGTCGGTCCATCTCCAACTCCTGCTCCCTCAGAGCCTCATGATACATCTCGCCCATCCTCAATAGGTAGTCCCTATCTGTCAACAAATGTTGGTAGTCAGTCCTCCTCACAGATATTCTCTCTCTGAGAGCATGAAGGTCATCCATGGAAAATCCCTCATCTGCACTAACATGTGCCATTGATGCCCTCCAATAGTGATCGGCCACTAATGTATGTGTGTCATCAAAACGCCTAGTGGTTTCCATGAGCATATCCTCACTGACTCTCAACTGTCCTGCTAAGTAGTGTGATTCCTGATCACAGCCATGATGAGGTGCCACCTCATGACTCTCACTACTAGTGCCAACACCAGAGTCCCCAACAACATTATCTACAAAAGATAAAGTGTTGAACTGCCCACTGTCTATTGTGCCACTGGGTCCGCCTATATGCGACTGTATATAATCACCAACTGCTAGCTCCCTCTAAATCACACTATAACCTGTATGAGCAGTTGTATCCTCCTGTGCACTCACCCTGCTACTATCATCTGTGCCTGGATCCCATATAGATGTGTCCAGACACATGCTATGGTCATACTGACTAATAAAGAGTTCATCCTCATCAATGCAGGCCGATCCTAGAAGTAAGTGCCCCATCAACTTGTCAGTCTCCATAATCTGCTCAACTAATGGAGTCTCCAAAAGCTGTGGCTCAATCTCCTCATGTTGATCTGTATGTGTAGGGTCAATGGTCTGTACGTCCTATATCTCCTCCTGGATCTGTGGATCTACATGTCCGTGGTGTGCATCCCTCACACTAAGCTCCTCCATCATATCTGAAATGCCACTGATGTCCTCTTGTGACGTGGCTATCATGGGTGTCTGAAAAGACGACAGATGTGTCACAGCCCTCCTAGGAAGCTCATCATCTCTCAGCGCTAACACGTGTGAATCCCCACTAGTGTCTCTACTCTGCTGAGGTGTAGGGTCATCAACACCATGTGATATGTCTACTGCAATGCAGATGCTGTCATCCTGTCCCTCCGACTGTCTATCCACTACACAAGGGTCACCATCCTCCCCAAGCATGCCATCATCACTCGTATCTACAAGTGTGCAAGAGTCACTATCCTCCTCAAGCATGTCAGAATCACTAGCCTCTGAACTAGCATCATCGCAATGCTCCAAATAAGCATCTAGCTTTAGCTCTATGTCCTCACACACCTCATCCTCACTGTCATAGTGTACCTCAATAATATGCTTCTTACCCTTAACCATACACCTATGATCTTGTTCCCAAGGCCCCTTGCAACTGTAGCAAAGTTGTGTGCTCCTAATGGGTGTGGGGTTTCTCTATTCTTCCATCCATCTAGCTGCTCTGGCTCTTTTTTCTACAATGATCCTATTTAAACATCCTCTTCGCTCCAACTGGGATTTCTTAAGGCTACATACTGAGGAAAGGTTATTTGAGCCCTAGTTTCCTTGCTAAGGGCTGAATATTTTATCTCCAAGTATATTGTCTCATCCATTTCTCCTTGTGTAAGACCCCTCAGGCTAGCAAGAGTCTAGGCTATGATACCACTGTAATGTTCCCAATCCAAGATACCGGGAACATCACGGTTTTGGGTGTCTTTTTTAAACTTTTACTGAGTGTGGTATTTCGTCAAACACTTTGTTGATTTTTACTTGTTTGTATGTGTTTACTTGCAGGTTGACCTCTTGATTTCGGCCTTAGGGTTTATGTTCAATAATCACACATAGATCTAAAGATACAATCAATGAAAGTACAAGATACACCAAATATGGAACCAATAGCAAGATCTGACCTTTATTAATGTAATGAGCAAGAACTTGATACAAGAGTGAGGCCGCTCTGGAATGCTCAACAGATGGCTCTAATAACACAATAGAAGCTACTACAAAATGCTCCAATAGAAGACTACAATAAGCCTCCAAAGGCTGAATACACCATGAATACCAATACAAGAAAGATCTGGGCCGTATGAAGTGTCAACACTCAAGCTAGAAGATGCCACGCCGTGATGGAACCCTGAATAGCCTCAACAATTCGACCCTGCAGCCAAAGATGTCCAAATGCTCCAATGAAGGTGCCAAACAGTAGATCGTGTAGCTGCAAGAACAACTCAGGTGCTCAAATCTCCAAGATCCCTCTCAAACTTATGGATCTGCCTCTCCTCTAAGGAAAGGTGCACCCCCCTGGATGCCTAAAACCCTAGATAATTCAGCCAAGCTGAAGAAGCCTCCAAATGAGTCCAATGAAGATGTCAAACTGTAGATCGGTATGTGTAGAGTTCCCTCCTGAAATATCAAACCAAAATATCAAGGAATGCTCCTCCAAATGTTGAATCCTCAAGTGGAGTTGCGTCCTTTTGAAATCTGTCAAAACCTACAATTTTGGCCCTAAAGGAGGCCTCCAAATGCCCTGAAACTCGCTAGAAAGGTAGATCGGGACATTGTAAGTCACTAGATGAAGTCTCAAGGTCAGATATGAAGTATAACCCCTCCAAACTGAATAGATCTGAATCTCAAAAATGCTCTCCTTCTCTCCAATTCGTCCAATGCATCCAATAAATCCAATTGCTCATGAAACTACTCCGAAATGCACTAGATCTAATGGCCAAGACCCTGCAATGAAAACCCATGTGCTAGAATCTGTCGAATCCCTTCCAATCCCTTGGAACAAACCTCCCTAAAAGAATGGTGTGCCCCCCTTGCTGGAAACCCCCAATGGTGCGCCCTCCTCCTCTTCCTGTGCCTGTGGTTGGTGTAGAACCCTCCTGCACTGAATACATCCGAACTAGAATGGTGTGGAGGAGTATTGCATCCCCGAGACCAAGCTTGGGACAAGCTAGGTGGAATCTTTCACCATCGAATCGTCCTCTAGGGTTTGTTAAGTCAAAACCCTCAAAACCCCCAAAGTATGGGCTCTCTAGCTAGAAGCCAGATATCAAAATGATAAACATACATGAATGAATCAATAGAGGCCCTTGCCTCTTATTTATACTTCTTGCATCCCCTTGTCTCTCCAAAGTGACTTTTCTTTTTAAATTATTAATTAATTAATTAAATCACTTTAATTAATTAGTTAACCTTTTTACCTCTGAAAAGCGCCTTATCTCTCCTAGTGGCTTCCTTGGCCACTGAAAGTCACTTCTCATCATCCTATCCTGTAGTCCTATTCCTCCCGATTCCAATGAGCTATTACACTGAGAGGTTCCTCCGAGTAATGTGCCCAAAATGACCTCTTCAGTGAATTTAATTAAATTATAGCTCAAAATACTCAAAATCATGGAAAACGTCAGAATGCAACGGAACCAAGGCCAACCTGTGCGGAATGGATCATAATGATGAAATGGGATGAGCGATGCAAGCCGGACCCTAAAGTACCTCTCAATAATCTTTGTACTCGCTATAACCTCCATCTGGCTATTCTGGTCATCGTAACCCTCTGTAATGTAATGATATCCCAAAGTGGGGACATTACACACATTTCAGCTTAGAGCATCAGGATGTGTACAGAGGGTGTGTGCTTGGTAAGTTTACCAAGGTTGTTTTCCCAATACTACAAAATTCATTATTAGAAGAGTTGTTCAGTTTGATGAAGGTTTTTCGACCTATGAGCCATCTTCAACACATATTCCATCTCCTTCTACTCCTTTTGCACGGACTTCTTCTTCTCCTTCTTATCCTATTACTTTTATTCTGGATCATTCTTCTTCTTCTTCTTCCTCTTCAGATGATGATGATAATGAGGATGAAAACTCAATCCCCCCTACTTGTCCTCCTCCTCTCGATGACTCTATTGAACCTGAGCTGCACCAACTCATCAACTTCCTCGACAGGTCCATACAACTAGCAAAGCAGTTGATTCTCTAATGAGTGATCCTTTTGATTAATGTAGAACACATTTTGAATTCCAGCAAGCCTCTTCCATTTTGGCTCAAGTTCAAATACATATGATTTTTAAGACCATTTAATGGCCAACCATATTGGGACAAAGCGATGAACGAAGAATTTTGTTCCCTTTAGAGAACGACACTTGGGACCAAGTCCCTCTTCCCCAAGGAAGAAAAGTTGTAAAATGTAAAATGGATTAAAAGAACTAAGTATGTAGCAGATGGTAGTGTTGGCAGACATAAGGCATGGTTAGTCACCAAAGGTTTTCACTGACTATGAAAAAACCTTGGCTCACTTTGCCAAAATGAACTCCATTCGAGTCTCATACATATGGAGATCCATCAAATGGATGCCAAGTTTGCCTTCTTGAATGGGCATCTACAAGAAAAAATTTCTACGGAACAACCTCCTAGGCTTCTTCAAGGTGACTTCAATCTAGTCTGTTGACTTAAGAAATCCCTCTATGGCCTCAAACAAGCTCATAAAGCTTGGTATGACAAAATGAACCAATTTTTGCTTGCCTTGAGATTTTATAGATGCCACTTTGACCAAAATTTCTATATCAAAATAGTAGGTGAGTAACTTCCAATACTCGTACTTTACATTGATGACCTTATACTAGCTAGTAGCAATCCCAAATTATATAACCATGTGAAGGAAAGCCTATGAAAGCCTATACTCACTAGTAGAGATCCCAAATTACTTAACCATATGATGAAAAACTTAGGCCTTATCCTTTGCATTATCTTCTTGGCCTCCAAGTTTTTCAAACAAAGGAAGGAATTATCTTTCTAAACCTAAGTGTGTTTGCAACCTCCTTTGTAGCTTTCACATGGGATGAATGTGTTGTCTGATAGGTTGTTCTTTCTTCTCATAGGGACGAATGCCAGGGGTCAACTTAATACATGCCCTTTTCAAGGGAGAGGATTAAAGAACCTATTAGCTTTGTTGCAAATAAAACTACCAAGGGCTTGAAGATATGATCGTGGAATGGAAAGAACTGCACAGGCAGGCCAAGAAACTCTACCCATATAAGATAGTAGAGTTGTTCAGTTTGCCTAGCTAAAAAATCCCCGAACCAACGAGAGAATACAACCAAAGTATTCTTACAAACACAAGGACCCTGAGAAGCAATCACATCACATATAGACTCTTTAATAAACGAAAAACAAAAAGGAAACCCTTTATTCAACTATTGGTACTTTGGAATGCCAATTGTGTGGACACCTCCATCGAAGCCTGAATTATGGCCTCTAAAGTAATGCAACAAAAAAAATACCCTAGGAATGTGTGTCATTTGCATTCATCACATATAACCTCATATTCTATAACAAAAATATCAAGTGAAACTTCATCAAGGTCAGTGTCATTACCTCGTGATACACATTGGAGACAAATTTATCGGGTTGCTTAGGTGGTGCCATTGATCACTTGCTAGCTAGAAACAAAATTACCATTGATAGTAAAGGAGCAATTCAGATCAATTTATTCAATATTGAGATCTAAGTCGGTCGTTAAGAGCTGTCAAAAGTCCTATATGGGGGAGAGCTCAACCAATAATGGTCAACATCAGCAAACAAATCAAAAGGAACAACAAGAAATGTGAGAAAAGGATTGTTGCAGCAAGAAAGCAACTGATGCACAACATGTCAAGATCCTTTGAAAAATCCTAGTTTCTTGTGATCTAAACCCATCCTTTGTGGTGACACTATGATATTTTAAACTGTCAACTTTTACAAATGTCTCCTTAATATTTCAAATATTTGAACTTTTTGATGGCAACATGAAATTTTTATAGAATCAAAAATAATCATCGACCTCCAGTCTCACCCATTCCTCGATCAACTCATCTCAAATCCTTCTATTTGTCTTTACTTTTTCTTTGACATGACCTATGTAGTAAACAAAAGTTCATGTACAGAATATCCAACATAAAAAGGGAAAATAGTAGAAATATGTATAGCGTATAAATTTTAATAAAATTGTAGAATCGAAAATAATCTTTAGCCTCCAATCTCATCTATTCTTCAATCAACTTGTCCCACAATATTCTACTTTTCTTTACTTTTTCTTTGACATTACCTATGCATTGAACAATAGTTCATGTACAAAATATCCAAGTTCAGAAGGAAAAATAGTTGCAATCCATATAGGATATAAATATTAATAATAATGAATGAATGAATTGATACAATGAACCGTGTGACAATATAGTTATCTGCATTGACTAAGATTCCACCACTGAACATCTTTCCAATATACCAAGATCATCATATAGCTTTGCATATTGCTTTTGTCCTTGGTTAGTTAAAAAATCATCATATAGTTTTTCAAAGTGATTTTGTCCTTGTTTAGTTCGTAAAATAATATGACGACTATTATAATTAGGATGACGATAAGGCATCCTTGTATCCTCTGTCTTATTTTTTGGAACATTCGTTTTTTGACACTTCTGGAGATTTATTTGTTTATAATATTTCAATATAATCAGTGTTTTGTTTTTTCGTGCCAATTGGCTCTATATTGGTTCCTTTCTCCATGGTCTAGATTTTTACATCTGGTGACTTCTCTAATTCAACTAGGGCAGTCATTATTTTTTTAATCCATCAATGATTCCCTGTTGGTAAGATGTTCAAACTTTTATGGTTGTGACTTCTCGTTCTTTAACATCTTGATTTGTGCAACGAAGCTTCGACTATGGTTCTTTAAACAAAAAATTTCTTTGCCTTTACGTGATAATTCCTTATCAAATTTCTTCTTGAGGTCTTCAATTTTTTGTTGTGAGACTCTCATTTTGTTGATGTTTTGCTAGTTTGCTCTCTCTAATTTCTTAATTTGCAACATTTGCAGTAAATACTCTTTGACAAATTTGGCAAATGAAATTTTTGTTTTCAAAGGTCGACAAATACTCCCACTCCATTGCACAAAAAGCACATTTAGTCCAGAAGGTTAAATTATTTGTGGAAATCATAATTCACAGCTTACAACTTACCTTCACTTCTTCAATTATTCCTCTATCCCCTATATAGGGTCAATTGACTTGTTCTTAGACTTGATTCCACTTAAGCCTTTTCTCTTCAGTTGAGACTTAAGAATATATGCATTTTTAAATTGTCCTTTAAGGGTACCTTCCAAATAACTCCTTTCATTCCAAATTGTTAACTTTCTATAACTCAGCAACAGAAACTAAATGCCAATAATTTCTTTAACCCAGAAATAAATCTAGCTGATATAAATTCTGGAGATTATGCAAGTAATCTACAGCTAAGTTATTTAACCAAAATAAACAGCAAAAGTATATTCAGAAACCAAGCACATAATAAACAAGAACATCAAAAATACCCTGGAAACCCCAGTGTGGAGAAAACCAGCTAAGGGGGGGCTTTATTTGGCTTTTGAGAGAATATTACAGCAGCAAGAAAATACAGAAATTTCTTACAGGAAATTTCTCCAGAAGATTTCCTCTCTTCCACAGCAAATTCAGCCCAGCAAAACTGTTGTACGGCCCAGCTACAATTTGGCCTGACGGTCCTCACTGTACGGCCCAGGTACGGATGTGTTCTTTGCTGTAGGACCTGGTTTGTTTGCCCCTCTTCTGGCTGCTGAACTCGGCCCTAACTCGGTCTCACCTCCATGGCAGAAACAGGCCAGAAATTGGCCCCTTTTCCCAGTTGTGTACAGCCCTGAATATGGTCACCTTGCTGCTTGAGCTGCACGGCCTAGGTACAGCCTGTACCTTATTGTCCAGACTTGCTCAGAAGTCGAACTCTCTCTCAACAGTTCTCCCTCCTTTTCTCTCAGCCAAGCGCCCCTCTTTTTTTCTCTCAAATGAGTGTGTGCGTCCCTCTCACCCTCGGCCCTTCTATTTATTTTTCCTTCAGCCTCCTTCCTGTCTTGAGATGTATGCCCAGCAAGGGCTTCAATGGTCCAGATTGAGGCACCCCTCTTGGCTGGACCCCACACAGCACTAAGCAGTGCACCCTTCTTCCTGGGCCCCACACAGCACTCAAAACAGAATTTTTTTCTGAATCCTAAGTTGGACTTAGGCTAAAAATAAATAAAGTTGATCTGGGTATGGTATTTTATTGTGTCCATCAGCTAGCTTTGGACACATAGGCTTAGCTGAGACACCTTCTGAGCTACAAACTAACACAAATAACTATGGACTAAAAAGTTAACCTTCCAAATAACTCCTTTTATTGCATTTTTTCTTTATAATCATGACTTCCAAAAAAATATTTGTCCACTTTAAACCAAAATATACTTGGGTACACAATTATTAAGTTGATCAAAGTCAAGTTGTTTGTTGACTGGAATAGTTCGCCATTGTGGTTTTAGAGTCAAAGTTTCTCTAAAGCGGTGTGACAGTCAAAGGTAATGATGCTTGAAGAGATCACATCTCACAGTCAACCCACAAACTAAATTCTACAAACCAGAAATGTACCCCACAATCTGATAAATAATTCTGCGATTGTCAGGTAATTTGACAGCTTAAGCTTTTGATTTGCACCCGACAATGTACCCTATCTTCTCACAAATACTTCAGTGGTTGCCAAGTAGTTCAACGACTTAATCTTTTCGATTTGTAGCAGAGCCATTTTATACAGATTTTGCAAGGTCTGGATATTCCTGGTTTGGTATCAATGCTCCCTAAAAATGTTCTTCAGATGAACTTGGTTCAAACTATGCCCGCACATATAAATTCACTCCCTTCTATATGTTTAATTCTAATGTGAATCATCAAATAAACAAAGAGATAGGCCACAAGAACAAACAAATCCTATTTATCACTAAATTGACTGTTGAAATTAGTGCAGCTGCAAGAGCCATTCTCCTGGAGGATGGCATAAGACCCTAGCTATGGACTAGGGCCCCTAGCACATTCCTAGGGTTTCTTGGTATGAGACCAAGCAATGAGAGTGAGGGCCCCCAGTATATGACAGGGGTTCTTGGTCTAGGACCAAGCAGTAAGACCCTTGATGTGGTCTAGGGCCCCTGGATGTGTTCTAGGGAATCCCTGCCCGCGGTGCTTAGATTGATCCTTGGATCTGTTCCTCGGTGGTTGATATAAGTCCCTATATGTGTTCTAGGGCCCCTGGATGTGTTCCACGGAACCCTTGCTTAATGCATGGGTTGATCCTTGGTCTTGTACCTTGGTGGATAAGACCCTAGATGTGTTCTAACTTCTAGGGCCCCCAGATGTGTTATGGGGTAACCTGGTCTTTGACCAGGTAAATCTTGGTGAAATACCAAAATGTGTTGATGTGTGATCCTCTTCCTCTCTCTCGAGATGATCCATGAGACCTAGGAGTGCCTATGAAGATGAACATGACCACAATGTTGATGTACCCTCTTATGCAGTGATGATAAAGTTTATAGGTCATTATGAGACTCATGTGGACATGTTTTGCCATTACGGACCCCCCTTGACTTTGTCTTAAAAGGCTTCCCCTTGTTGTCTTGCTTTCCCTTTTGTTTTATGTGATTGGGGATTTATTTTATGTGATTGGGGTTTTTATAATTTATATTAATATTAATTGACATATTAATTAATATTTATATTAATTAATTGTCAATATGTAATTTTTATTATATTTACCCTAACCCCTCTCCCTAACTATAAAAGGAACCTTACCCTCTAGCATTATTACACACACTCTCCTCTCTCTCCTTCTTGAGGCTACCTCATTGAATTGCTTCTTTTGTTGGTGCGGCCTCTCCTTTGCTTATCAATTTCAACTCTGAGATTTTTGATTGGTCTTGGTGTTGGCTGGAAGCTCCTTCTTGGTGTCTGATGTAATGTCCCCATTTTGGGACAATATAACATTATTGAGTGTTATGCCTACCAGAGTAGCTAGATAGGCGTGACAGAGAGTTCGAGAGATATTGAGGGGTTTTATTGGGCCCGACTGGCATCGTTCATCATCAGGATCCATTCTGCATAGCTTGGCCTTGGTTTCGTTGCATTCCGACGATTTCCGTAATTTTGAGTTATTATGGGTCATATCTTAATTAAATTCACTAGGAAGGTCATAATGGGCATATTACTTGGAGAAACCTCTTAGTGTAATAGCTCATCGGAATCAGGAGGAAGAGCATCACAGGATAAGTTGATGAGAAGTGACTTTCAATGGCCAGAGAAGCCATCAAGATGGATAAATCACTTTTTAGAGGTAAAATGGTTAATTAATTAATTAATTAAGTGATTTAATCAAGGAATAATAAAATAAAGTAAAAGTCACTTGGAGGGAAAAGGTCAACAACGAATTAGGGTTTCGGGAAGCTATAAAGGAAATGTAAAGCAACCTAATTCAATATGTTATGTTATGATTTGATGTTGAGATATTTGTAGAGGAGAAGGAAATCGACCCCCTTGTTGTTTTGTGGATTTCTGGAGGAAACCACCACCATTGATCGGTTTCGGTGTTGAGAGACACACCCTAGCCTATCAGAGATACCATCCAAGTATTTCACCACGCATTACAGTGTCCAGCTCAGTGATTGTGCAGCTCAGCCAGTGAGGGCACGGGTTTGTGCGACCGCTTGTGACAATTGAGATTTGGTTGATTCCTTCCAACACAATAGAGAGCTAGTCAGGGCGCACCTATTGAGCCATCTGTCGTCAGTTTCCGACGGTGGAATCTTCCGGAAAGCTGAAAACAGTCATTTAGGGCACAACTCCAAAGGAAGCACATTTGGTGTTCTAGGGGACATTCCGAAACAGATCTGAGGAATCCCTTCCAACACATTACAGAGGAGACCAGGACGATCATTTTGAGCCATACATCGTCAGATTCCACCGATGGAATCACTAGGTTGCACTCATTGAGCCCCGGAGGTGCGCAAACCCCCAGGGGTGAGATCCAGAGCTTCAGAGGTCAGATCTTCAGTCCGACAGTCATCGGGATCAATCTAGAGGCCAGGGCGCATCTTTTGAGACAGTTTCCAGCACATTCTGATAGGTATCGCCATCAGGGCGAGTTTTTCAGATTCTACAGCAGTTACCATGAGCTGCTAGACTGCTTTTTGTCGATTCATCCGTGCATACGCAGACCAACACCCATTCTTCTGGTCACAGGTATTTCTTATCTATTATTTTGTATTCCAGTGATGATCCATGAGATCTAACTAATGATCATCATATCTACTTCCAGTTATTATTGTATTTCTTACTTTTTTAGCATTATATATATATATATATATATATATATATATCAAGGAGCCGTGTTGTCCTTATTTCGCATGCATTGTCTTATACTACTAAAACACATAATAAACTGGAACACACATGCGAAAATCACCAAGCATGTTCACACAATAACTCAAACGCATTCAAAAACCCCCAGAGTATCATATTCAGTGGCCAAAACCATAGTTCAATGGTAGATATCCAGATCAGCTGGATCAGGGATATTTCAATGGTATCAGAGCTTTAGTCCTGCCAGCCTGTGACTAAAGTCAATGAGTTCAACGAGTAACCCAGAGAGCCGTGAGTATATGGGTGACAAATACATATTTTCCTCCTCTCCCTCTCGGTTCTGAGGAAGAGGAAGAGGCACATAGGGAAGCCGAGAGAATGGCAGAGCGTGAGGCAGAGAGGATGTGGGGAGACAGATATGAGAGGCCAGAGGGCAGTGGTAAGGCACCCATGGACCCAGAGGCAGCCTTCATGCAGGTACTCAGCAATCTAGTAGTCACTCAACAGGCCATGACTCAGTCCTTGGTGCAGTTGGCTGATAGATTAGCTATAGTGGACACCCCAGGCACACCCACCTCACATGCAACACAGGGAAACTCGAGGGCAGGCAGTAGACCCGAGACACCTACTCGCACATACACATCTTTGAGTAGGATTCACAGACCATTGTTCCCTAGTTTTCAGAGGGCACCCCCAGCAGCAGCACAACAGTCGTTAACACAGAGGTCGCCCACTTAGGCAGAAGACATTGCAGAGTACAGAAGGGAGTATGCAGCGTTGGGCCATGACTTCCATCATGACATGACACTGGTCGAGTACTGTGGACTTAGGGTCAGGAACAATCCCAGAGAATCTCAGAGAGGAGGACAACAGCAGCAACAAGGGCTTAACATGGATTTCTCCAGAAAGTTGGTAAACTCACCATACCTTCTTTTGACGGATCATCCAAATGCACTGCCAGAGCTGGGGTACAAAAGCTAGACATGTACTACAAGCTCAACCAGATGACCGAGACAGAGGCTAGTGACTCTTGCGCATTTGAGGGACAGTTGGATGGACAAGATGATAGCGCATGTCCTTCATCTTCCTCGTCAGGCAATGTTGAGGATTCAACACTTCAGCATAGTGGTGACACTTGTGAGGATTCATATGTGTTGGCACTTAGACATGATGAGATTAGGAGGTTGGATGACCTACCTATGGGTGTAGACATGGCTTCCAGGAAGTCATGT
>SNQJ01S0193749.1:0-17718 GCA_010110895.2 Picea sitchensis
TCTATTGCTATTTCGTATATCATTTCTGTGTATTGTGAAGATTATGCTGGATATTTTACTGTTATTCTGTCATTTCTAGCATTTCGTTTCTGTTCTGCATATTTTATATATCTGGTATCTTGCATCGAGGATGGTCGGGGACAGCCGTCATATAATGGAAATTTCCGGTCCGAGGTGGGTAATCTAAAGTACCCATCAATGATGGGCACAAACCAACCCCTACATTGACAATTCCAGGCTGGGGGTTATCAATCATCGGGATTGTGGAGACTCCCAATGAAGGGTCAGGATGAGAGAAGGATAAATGATCAATGGTCACAATTCGACCTTCATGAAGAAACAACAAGACCTGAAACACTTTCATGACCACTTCTTGCATAGTGTAGGTCCAACTCTTGCCTAACAAAATATTGTAGTTGAGGGACACATCGACCACTTCAACTTCGACACACACAATTTTTCCCCCTAACTGCACGGGGAAAGAGGGGATGATCCCATGTGGTCGGAAAGAACGACCGTCAAAAGATGTAAGTAGAGTAGGTGACAGAGACAAAGCGGGTTGGCCGATGGCCTTCCAACACACCAAAGACATCACGCATGTTGAGGCACCCTCATCCACCACTGTATGGAAAATATTCCGGGTAAAATTTTTCATGGTGTAAGCCACTACTATCTAAAAAGTGATGTGGTAAGGAAGACGATGTTTTAAGTTGGAGGTATCAAGCATGATTGTTCCCGGATTACAAGCCTCGACAGAGACGAAGGCAACTAACAGGGCCTTTCTCTGGGAAGGGAAACACTGGAGGACTTCCAAAGCAGACATCGCACAAGTGGTTTGTGATAAATCTTCCACCACAGAGTAGTTCTGGGTGGCCCTTGCATTTGGGTTGTAAGAAGCTTTCTTGAACGCACCTTTGGGGATGTGTGTCATTGTTTTGCCCAATGTATTCTCAATTTGAAGAGGAAGAGGTGGGTTTTCGGCTTCTTTATCCTTCTCAGAGGTTCCTGGATTTCCGTAATCATGTGCTCTAGTTGTTATATAGGAATCACCTTTCATCATATACACGTTTGTAGATGAAGGATTACTTGAATATGGAGGGGGTCCTTGACTGCCCCCTTCCGCGCTCGAGGAGGCTTGAGTTAGATTTTTCCCGTGTGGGAATGGGTTCATTAACACGCCAGATTATTGCTGTGATAATAACTTCTGGGCCTCCACAAGTCGAGGGCACTGATGGGTCGGGTGGTCTTCCTTGAAAAGATTACAAGGATACTTTGAATTTTTCTTTTTAGTGTCGCCCCTGCCAACATTATCGGTGGGTTTCTTATCCCCCTTACCCCTTTTCCATTATTTCTTCTTTCCATTAGGCTACTAGGTGGCCTTTGTGTTTGTCATTTTCACATTGTGTACATCCAAATTTTGTGTAGGGGAAGCAACCGAACTAGTGGTTTGGTTGGCCGCTGTCTGTTGTATCGACAATTGTTGCAATTGATTTGACAATGGATTAGTAGGATTGGTTTGTGCTGAACCAATAATACCATCAGCATGTGGTCCATACCTTTGCCTGGTTTTGTCAAGGATTGACCTCGGTGCGTCTGGAAAAATCTCGTAGAGTAAACCAGAATGAGAGTAAATTAGCTCCAGCTGTTGCGCTCTCATTATCACGTCTTCCTCGAAAAACACTCCAGATGTTGCGACATCTTTAGATAAATGGGGTACCAAAGACTTAAGGAACCACTCTAGCAGGAATGCTGGTGGGACTGGAACTTTGATCAAACTCTTCTGACGTCTCCATTCTCAAATATGATCCGAGATATGGTCCTCTTTTGTTTGCTCTAAATTGGCCAGTAATTTGGTGTCGACGTCATATCTTACAGGTAATTGGAAATGGTTTAGGAAATCCATTGCCAATTCGCTGAAGGAAGAGTATCATGAGCGGTCGAGCTCAATGTACCATTTCACAACACTCCCTATGAGAGTGCGTTGAAACAATCACAACTGAATAGAGTCGTCTCTTAACGAGTTGGATGAGCACCACAAGTGGAAGGTAGTCACGTGATCACCAGGATCTTTGTTAGGCCTGGCCTCAAAATTTGGAATGTCCAAAGGGAACTTGGTCGACATGGGAGGCCAACTTCGATCATGACAGATGGGGTCATTTAAGAGCCTTGTCAAATCTAGCAAGTGTAGGGTTGCTAGAAACGATAGTTTGGGTTGTGGATTATAGCCGGGGAAAAAGGAGCCTGGGGTTTGACTGGCGCCAGGTTGCTAGGAAAAGTTAGGTTGCTGGCCAAGGTTTTGGTAATAACCATGACCATGACCAGCGTACAGATTGGGCACTTTTTGAGATATCATCTGCTGGTTCCCGTAATAAGACGTAAAGGGATGAGCTTGTGTCGCATTCCAAGGATTTTGGGAGGGGTTTCCCCTTGACGAATCGACGGACATAGGCGTTGGGACTTGCCTGGGGTTCCACTGGGTATGGAAAGGGTTGCCCCCGATTGAAATATCTGGCAAGGGGACTGGTCCCTGCCACGGATTCCAATATCCTTGTGAGGAAGGAATTCCTAAGTGTGCCCCCTGTGCATGAATAGTACCCTGCACAGAATGTGGTTGTCCATAACCGGGGTTTCCCTCGGCCGAAATGACAGATGATGAGAAAGAGTTGTTACCAAATATGATGAATAAATAGAAAGGGGTCGAACTGATCGACATATTATAAGGAGGGAGTGCTTGACTACCTGCTCCAAACAAGTTTATGTTAGACCTAACGAAGTGTTGAGGAACACCGCTGAGCAAGGGGGATGAAGGGGGTATATGACCCCCGCTGTTAGGGAAAACAATAAAGGGAGAGAAAGTACCCCCAATATATCCTTGGAGAGGAGAATTGGAACTCCCTGCCCCCAGACCCAAATTTTTTAGAGTGGAGGAAAGTACAGTACTCATACCGAATCCAGGCATCCCGTATGAGAAAGGAGAGCCTGTGGTGTTATGAGGAAATGGAGTAGTGATCACCGCCATAGACAGAATCAGACTGCTACCTGAGGTAGAAGCAGTTGAGACCATGGTGGCCTGGACCGACGATGGTTGGTTAGGAGGTGGAACCCCCAATAGTGACAATTGTGAAGGAAATATCAGTATTCCCTAAAGAAGTGGCAACATGTGCTTCCATTGTTGCTGGTGACACTACTGTATGCTCGTAAGGTAGAAACTATACGATGATGGGTGTAGATAGATCAGTGATGGGAGGGTTGTAAGGACCAAGAGCCTCTACTCCGAGGTCAGAAATGATTGGTTCCTCCAGAGACAAAAGTTCTTCTCTCGAAAATGGGTTGGGCACAGTTTCCTGTAACCTGGTTGTCTCAAAAGACCCTTGTTGGTCTAATTTTCACCTTAGCGGTGGCGGCTTGGGGGGGNAGTAGGCCCAGAATCCTTCGTGACCAGTGGAACTCCTGATCCTCCATTGTGTGAGAATATCAAATACACACTAGGGAAATCTATAATCGTTTGAAGACTAGCACACACTAAAAAGTACCTATGAGATAAAACAAGCATTCACTAACTAGTTAGAAGAATAGTTACAACAACCAACACTAGAGAAACTTACTGGTGTAAGTGAAACTCGAATATGGAAGGAACCTCCAGGTATAATCTGCAAAGCGTGGCCTGATGTCTGTCCTAGGTACCATGGTATACCCCTGCAGTCACCTGTGTAAGTCACTAGAAAGATAGGAAACTAGGTTGCCAGCCCGCAAATAGTCACCAGGAGGGTACAGTCGACAGTCGGGTGGACTGCAAGGAGAAGGGTATAAAGCCTGGAACATATAAAGGGTATTGAAATAAAATGTTCTGGAAGACAACTGAGGACCTCGAATGGATTTGAGACCCATGAAGCTCCGTGGAAAATGCAATCAACGGAACCCCAAGACAAGCCCTCTATATGCGTTCCCTACTACGTTTGGTCTGGCTTTGGAGGGGTTATCTTCGCAACCTTTCCTTACACAACCTCATGTTTAGCCCTTGTGTTAGAGGGGGGTCCCAGATAACTTTTACGATACTGGACTTTTGACACTCCCTAGCACAGACTCTTATGTTTGTTTTTCAGCCTTGAAGAGTTTCCTTTCCAATCCTAAATCAAGGCTCTAGCCTAGACTAGTTGATGTACCCTACAAAACATAAAGTCTAGTTGATTTTAATTAATCGTTAATTTTTTGGTCTTGTCTTAAGTCAAAGGTTATGAAAGTGAAACTAGTGATGTTTTGAGAGACGAAAGAGAAGATAAACAACAAGATGAAAACAAAATAATTTCTTCTTGACAAATTCATATTTTCTCTTTTTAATTTTTTTTTAAACCAACTTTTCAAACCTTTTCTTTCTAAGATCTTTTAATTGAAAATCAAACAATATTTCACTCGACTACGAGCTACTTATTTTCCTAAGTCAATCAACCAGGAACTTATGAAAACCAACTCTTTAACCAAAACAAGGAGTAAAAAATTTCATCATGCTTCAAAATACTAGAATTGAAAAATGGATTCCTTTTCTTTCTTCTAAAGAAAGAAAAATGATAAAGTGAAGACAAAACAGAAACCAAAAAGAAATTCTAGCCCTACTGTGGATCGTAGGGAGTCACTTGACCAAAACCTCAAAAAAGGTTGATCTCAAAAAGACTCACAAATTTGTCTAAGACTCTACTACAAAAAATTAAAGAAAACTGTTTGATGAAAATAAAACTATGCTATGGTCAAACCTAGGCTACCAACTATGATCATAGATACCAGGGTAGAGACCAAAAAGACCCCTGAGAAGACTATCTTCTGATAGGTAAGAGGATGACTACCTCTCTCTGTCAAAATATCTCCCCAACATAGATACAACTAGCATATACACACGTGCTGTCCAAAGGCTGAGCGCGTATGCACGCATGGATAAATAGTGCAGGGCACATATATCTCTGTAAATTATCAAAAAAGTAAAAAAAACAATCCAACATAGGCAAGGAGCACTGGTACTTAAAACCAGATTCCCTCAGAGACATAGAAAATAACTTTGGCAAAGAGAATGCAAGGAAAATTTTGATCAAACAAAGCTAATATGAGGCTATTCCTATGCTATAGACTGCAACACAAATACTATGACCAAATCCAAGAAACTCCTAAGAAGGATCACTCCTGACAGGAAAAGAGGATGACTGCCTCTAATTTTTTTTTTCTAGACTTAAGCACACAACTGACACTTCAACAGCCCAATGGATATATGTGGGTTGTCTAAAGGTAGGTCATGTGTATATGCGATCAGGGCTTCTGCAGGTCGCGTATACCTTTGTAAATTCTCGGGATGAAAATTAAACAACCAAGCAATCACGTAGGGAGTACTGGTATGGAAAACCATAATCCCTACAAGCTCAAACTCTTGCAAAAAACTTAGAAAAAAGGTAATAAACCAATTCTAAAATACCCAAAAAGGATCCTTAGAAAACCCTAGAGATTCCCCAGTATGGTCGCCAATTTTGTTGTGGGTGGGAAATCCCTCCTACATACTAGCATTAAGGGTTTTATCATGCATGCGGGAATGACCTAAAGTCTCCAACTTTTTACCAACATCCTAATCATAAATCCCATTATTCATATGCAAATTCAAGGTTAAAGAGATCCAGTTACTGTACCTTAGTTTTCATGTTTGATGTCGATCCCTTTAACGCTTGGTTGCTCCTTGACTGTAAATCTCCTCTCAATACTGACCTGCATTCATAAAATACAAACAAAGAACTCCACATGCATATGATCTATAAACTAATGGGTTAGATATTCTATCAAAATATAATTAAATTTAAATATTGACAATCTCATATGGCGGGACGGGAAAAGTACTTCTTTTATTAATCTCACAAGAGTAACCTTACAATAGTGAGATCGGCCACTACTCCTCGAATCTAGTCCCGGGCTCCTCTTCAACTATGCTCCAACTGCTTCTGTATATGCTTCTCTTCACACAATAGTTTCAAAAGGTTGGGGCAAGGGAATACTAAATCATGTATAGTTTCTTTGCTATGATTTTCCTCCTTCCAAATGGGACCCCTACCCCTTATTTTATAGGCTAGATAGGGCTAGGTATTTGGTCAAGTGACCAACTATGGATGGTCAGTCGATTTAGTTAACTTACCCAAAACTGTGTGTTCCATCTGCAACTTTCCATTTTCCATGCTTTTTTAGGTATACGCGGGTTGTAGTGGGTCAACCAACGTACACACGCGTGAAGTAGTGGAGCAGGGTATGTATGCCTTCAAAAAGAGTGTTTTTTAAGGAGATGTTCAGTAATGGCTTGACAAAGAAGTCAAATGAGATGGCCTGATGCCAAGTAAGCATGTCTGGTGCAATTTAGGGTTATAACACTTGTTGTAGAAACACTTTGCTTCATCAAACCCTCTTGTCTTGGTTTATGCTATTTCTTCATCTAGTCATGATTTCCATTGAGTTAAGGAAGGAGGAGAGAGCACCGAGGCCTAGTTCCCCTACACCAAGGTGAGCCTTTCTCCCCTAGGTTTTTGAATTTGGGGTCTTTCTCTAGCAACACCTCAAATATTCTCCCTCTAGTCCTTAGCCATATTATCATGATCCTTTAGCTCTTGCATCCTTCACTTTTGACTCCATTAACCCTAAGGCACTGATCTAGAGACCTCTTGCTTTGAAGTGAACTTGATCACAATCATTTTCAAAACCTTGAATAAAACCCTAACTAATAACCTGAGCCTAGGAACTAACCTAACTAAGCTACTGCTGCCATCATCCTTAGATATAATATCATTGGTGCAACTAAACGTTTTCTTTATAAGAAATTAAATGGTGATTAAATGCATTAATTGAATGAAGTATTGATTTGTTGCATTGCATGCCATATTGTTTCATCATATATTGAAGAAGTGACATAATTTTCATTGCTATTTTATAAACATTGACTTCGTCAATATTTATTATCAAATTTCTTATAAGTGTATTAGATAGTCATTGATTTATATGAAGTACTAACCCATTGAGCAAGCCTACATATATCAGTTTGTTGTTGCTTTGTCTCAAGCAAGTATATCTCTTCGGGGGTTTTACTTTATTATTGGTTGTTTAGCCGGACTATCTTCTTGGTGGTGACTTGTGAGGGGGGAAATTATCCTTGTCTTATAATCCTTTTCCTTCTCAAAACCCCAGGTCACCGGGGATGTCTCCCCTGGGACTTACCACCCTAAAGAGAAAGAACCATCCCATTGTGGTGACATTGGGTGGGATTGGTTCTTGTTACGCCAGTTTGACTTTTCAACCTTTAGCATTTTATCCTTGCTACAAACTACGCGATACCATTTTGGCGCTGCTGCCAGGGAAGACTGAGTCAAAACTTCCTCAAGATGACAAACCTTTTTGGTAAGCCTTGCCTCTAGAGTTTTCATCTTACAAGCTTACCTGGCGACTCTACTAGGGTGTTTTCCCTTTTTCTTTGATAGTTTCAAGTAAACTATTTGGCGACTCCACAAACCACAAAGAGGTACAATAATCCTCCTTTATCTTTTAGAAGGAAGCCTCCCAAGAACTCTCATGTTGTAAAATCACTTTTCGGAAAGAGTCCTCCTTTGAAAACCATATCTAGCTCTCAGACCACTACAATGAACCCAACCAAAAATCAAAGACAATGGTCATATACTCTTTTCAAACCACTAGACATGTCAGCCATACCAGGCTATCCTACGCAAATGCCACCCAAGTATGAAAAGTGGTTGCCTAAATTTATCGGTACTGATGCAATCAATGCCGAAGAGAACACGAGCAAATTTTGGGAATTTTTTCAGCTTCATCCCGTTAGTGATGATGCTGAAGACTTAGTCATGTAGCTGTTCTCCGCTACCCTCTTTGATGCTTCAAGGTGTTGGTACCTAAGCCTTCCTGATGGTGGCATTAAAACCATGGATAAAATAGAAGAAGATTTCCTCAAAAGATGGAGTATTAAAGAAGACCCTAACATGCTCCTTACCCCACTAAATTCCCTTTGGAAACATGAGAATGAATCTATTCGGGAGTTCCACACTAGGTTTGATACTTTGCTGCAAAATATCCCTGCGAGCCATCATCCGAATGGTGATTACCTTGTCCATATCTACACCAAGTCTTTTAATGGCCAATTAGGATATATTCTCAGGGACAAAAAACCCCCAATCAATCCAAGAATGCCAAGAGCTCACTACTAAAATTGAAGGTAACCTCCTTTCATATAAGATTGATCCTTTTGTGAATCTAAGGGGGAAAATGGACATCAAGAAAAAATTATTCCACAATGCTGAACCTACCTCAGACCTTTGCGCCAATATAGCAAAGTTTCAATATTCCATGGATGGTATCATAAAAAATCAAGAGCAAATGATGAGTAGGATCGTCAACTTGGAAATATCCCAGAGCCAAGCACCCAGGGTCTCGTACAAAGGGAAATTTCAAAAGGGGAACCAATTTTATAAACCAAAGAATGAGCAAGAAGTTTCAAACACCTTAGTCCCTACAAACGTTGTCGATGAAAACCCTTAGTGCTTAGAATGTAGTGAAGAACATTGGGAACATGAATGTCCTTACAGTAATGATGGCCATCAATAAGTAAACAATATAAGCCACGTAATGGAAGGCCCTCAAATAAATATCACCACTGAAGAGCATCAAGAGGCCATGAAAGAAGCAACCAGGTCATCTAGAATGGCAGTAATAAACAACCTAGACCAGGAATCTAAAGAAAAGTTCAAGAAACAAGAATTCCAGGTGTATAGAAGAAAGAAGCTGAACCAACCTATCCCTGACCAAACAAAACCCCCACCTTTGGATGTACTTCTTCCCAAGACATCCAATACCGAAAGGCTTAACTTGAACTTTGACTTTGAAGGAGCACTATCCAAGATGCATGTAACCATTCCCCCAAAAGAAGTCATTAAGGTGCCATCTGTCAAAGAGAATTTTGACAATTTCTTTCAAGGATCAGATGGACCCATGGACCCTCTTATCATGTTGCAAGCCGATCACTTCAGGGTCCAATATGGTGAAAATCCTCCCTTATTCATGACTTTAATAATAAACAACAAGAGCCTCAACAAATGCATGTTGGATACATGGGTAGGTTCCAACTTGATGTCCCTTAAAGTCATGCAACAATTAGGGTTGAAAGTCACATGACCTTACACGAATGCGTGTGGCTTCGAATCTAAAGCCATACCCACACATGGGGTAGTTGAAAATGTGGAAGTTTGCCTTAAAGAGTACCCGGAGAAAGTAATCCACATTGATATTGTGATAGTTGATGTCCCGGATGTGTGGGGAATGTTGTTGTCTAGAAAATTTGCTTCAATGTTGGGTGGCACCCTCAATATGGACCTCACATTTTTGGAACTACCTTTAAAAAATGGAATAATAGGCCATCTCCTAAATGTGCCAGTAACCGAAAACCATGTGCAGGAAATTGGTCACCCCATCAAAAATGACAAGGCACATGATGATATCATACAAACTCTTCATAAGTATTCTTCGGAAGATATTCCTTTTTCAATAGAAGAAGACTTTGATCAGATCAAATGGCCCAAAATAGAGTAATACCAACAACTCCTAGATGAATTCAAAGACAAGGAAACCAAGACTGTGAAGATACTAAAAAGACCAAAAGACGATGTACAGATTCATCCATCCCAACAGAAAGTATTTACATCAGAAGCCCACCCTCCTCCCTCTGCACAATACACCAGGTTCATCCAAGGGACAACCAAGTAAAAGATTAGGAAGTACAAGGAAGGAGATGTAGTGTGGATGTGGGATACCCAGAAGGGAGAACCAACTAATGTCAAAGGAAGCACTCATTCATGGCTCAGACCTTTCAAAGTTGGAAGAGAATCAGTTGATGAATCCTACTATTGTCCACTTTGGAAGGAAGAATGTGCCCATTACCGATCAGTGGGCACCTCCTCAAACCCCACCAAGGTGGGGGAACTTGACTCCACAGTTAAGTGCTGGTAAGTAGGCATTCTTGGATTCGTGTATTATACCATTTGCATTGCATGTTAGTTTTCTTTCACATTCACATTATTGATTGTTTTATTTCAGTCTATATATATATATATGTGTGTGTGTGTGTGTGTGTGTGTGTGTGTGTATGCTGGGGTGGAATTACAACCCCAATTTTGTTACTGATGTTTCTATTGAGATCGAGCAGATCAACAGGTTATGTTAGATATGCTGAGGTTCTCATACGCTCTACAGTGAGAACATGTCCTTGAGTTGGAGACATATGTTATCCCTCACTTTTAGGGATAACTATGAGATCATGTCTCGAGGCCCATAGGTCCTAGACATGGAGTACCGAGAGTAGGATTGAATTTAGCATGGCTCTGGAGGGCCCACCTTTTCTTTCTTCCAACATCTTTATATTGTTAGAAACAACAACATCCATCACCATCGGCCTGGTCCTGTGTCAGTAATGGTTCTTTCTCCATGAGGTAATTAGTCTAGGTATCATGGTATGTGTCACTTTGATCATCAAAACCATTGAATGTGTGCATATAATTCCTTTTATTTCTAACGACTGCTTGGATCTTACACTTTCCCACTTGACCATGTTTGGGGGGATTGACAGGGTGCCCTAGCAAGCCTGTGTCTGTAGGTTTTGGTTTGCCACTGGGGGGATTTATGAAAATCCATCGTCCACTCCCATCATAACACCATTGTTTCATCTTGTTTCCCTCTCACTTATCCCATTCTACTTGTTTGGGAACTGGTTGACCTATTTTCAGGATTGCACCTTATCTCGTGGGAAGAAGGGGCTAAAGGTCCAGAAGGTAAAAGAAAGATGGTAAAAGATAAAATACTAGGAATAAAACCTCGAGATGCTTCAGCCAGGGATCCATGAGAAAGCAACAAAAGGATTCTCAACAAGAAACGAGAGGGACCCAGAAAAGTAATAAAACAAGACCTAACCAGAGGATAGGGGGTCTCATCACGATCCAGCCTATTAGGTCCATGGGTACCTAGCAGTATGACATTGCCACCAGCTGGTTACCATGCTAGGGCAATGACTCTTGGTTGCATGACCAAGGGAAAGGGGGTCTCATCACGAGACAAACTTCTCATTTCCGTGAAAGTACTTGTGGGTAATGCTGTCACCACTGATCACCATGCCAGGGCAGTGTCCCCTGATTAGCTCTTGAACAAAAAAAAAAGTAATAATAGATAAAATAATAAAAATAATAAGAATAAAAGGCAAGAATGGGCTTGGAAAAAATTGCATCCAGGACAGGTACAACTCGCCTTCTACAAAGGCACCCACAGGTAACATTTCTTGCATCCTTGGCCCTCATTGCACCCAAATGTTTGGACATCCCCTGACCACATCACCCACTTACATGGCTTGGATGAGGTCTTTTCCAGGAAATTTCCTTTTCCAGTGAATACTATCCCAATAGGATGCCTTGTCCTTTTATCCAAACTTGTATTGTAGGCTTGTGTAATGTCTTTGAGCTGTTAATTGAGGTATTAGGGATTTTGTGCACATGTTTAAAAATATTGATGATGAGATGTGATTGACATTGCTATGATCCCTGTGATTGATGAGCCCATGGAGGGCGTAGCTATTGATGTGCAAGACCATGCTCGATGGACAGGTACCATTTTGGACCGGTAAACATGGGGAGATGATTAGTTTGGACCGCCATGGGGCTGAAGATCCCATCAGATAGATGCTGAGACCCCATCAGGGGGCAGAGACAAGACATAGATGGATCAGGGGCTTTGCACCAGAGAAGAAGAGGGCGTTCCACCAGAGGTACTTAGGCAGATCTTGACCTAGGGGGATTGATCCTCTTTCAGTGGAACGTTGGCCTTGGAAGGCCTAGGACGTCACCCATGATGATCATGATGTCATCCAGCCTTATGGATGTCTTGGGAGGCAGACTTGGAAGAGTTGGCACGTGTGACATGATGGAGAAGCCCAAGGAGGGCTAGCGTTTTTTCGCCAAGATGCCCCACTTTCCCTAGAAGGGGTTGATGTCTTCCTCAGAGGGGCTTGACGTCTCACTTTATCTTGATTAGGTTTTAATTTTGAGCATTTAATGTAAAAAAAATATGATTTAGTATTTTGGCCTTGTTGGCCTTTACATGACCTAAAATGTAAATTTAGGTCATGGTACTGTATAAATGAAGGATTTTCACCTTCATTTTTTCATCATCTCATACTCACTCATAGTGAGGTCTAAAATTTGCGCCCTCTCTTGGGTTATTGGCTGAATTTGTGAGGCACACTTGTTGAAGGAAGACTTTTTTGGGACATTTTGGCATTTCTCTTAATAAAAGGTGTTACAACTAGGGTTTGATATGCTTTTTCTTGGTGATATGTAAGTATTTTTCTACAAAACATCTTGATTGAATGGTTTCATTACTTATTTCTTGCATATATTTATAATTTTGCTGAATAAACCCTAGGTGACAAGCACACAAGTAGGCCCTTGTCTCATGTCCCCATTGAGAGTTTTTTCAGCCATTGTTTGAAGAAGGAGAGAGCCTAGCCGAAGCTACACTCTCATTCTCTCTTCCCTTTTGCTAGTCATACTATTTACAAGCTGAGAAGAAGGAGACACCTTAAAGCCTAGGTCTACTACACTTTGGGTTGATTTTTCTAGGGTTTGTTGGTAGAGACTTGCTGTAACAACACTTTGCTTCATCAAACCCTCTTGTCTTGGTTTATGCTATTTATACAGGTAGCCATGATTTCCATTGAGTTAAGGAAGGAGGAGAGAGCACCGATGCCTAGTTCCCCTACACCAAGGTGAGCCTCTCTCCCCTAGGGTTTTTAATTTGGGGCCTTGCTCTAGCAACACCTCAAATCTTATCCCTCTAGTCCTTATCCATATTATCTTGATCCTTCAACTCTTGCATCCTTGACTTTTGACTCCATTAACCCTAAGGCACTGATCTAAAGACCTATTGCTTTGAAGTGAACTTGATCACAATCATTTTCAAAACCTTGAATCAAGCCCTAACTACTAACCCTAGCCTAGGAACTAACCTAACTAACCTACTGCTGCTGTCATCCTTAGCTATAATATCATTGGTGCAGCTAAACATTTTCTTTATAATAAATTGAATGGTGATTAAAGGAATTAATTGAATGAAGTATTGATTTTTTGCATTGAATGCCATATTTTTCCAGCATTTATTGAAGAAGTGACATAATTTTCATTGCTATTTTATAAACATTGTCTTTGTCAATATTTATTATCAAATTGCTTATAACTGTATCAGATAGTAATTGATTTATATGAAGTACTAACCCATTGAGAAATATTTCATATATCAGTTTGTTGTTTCTTTGTCTTAGGAAGGTATATCTCTTTGGGGGTTTTACTTTATTATAGGTTGTTTAGCCGGACTATCTGCTCGGTGGTGACTTGTGAGGGGGGAAATTATCCTTGTCTTATAATCCTTTGCCTTCTCAAAACCCCAGGTCATCGAGGACATTTCCCCTGGGCCTTACCACCCTAAAGAGAAAGAACCATCCCATTGTGGTGACATTGGGTGGGATTGGTTCCTGTTATGCCAGTTTGAATTTTCAGCCTTTATCCTTTTATTCTTGCTACAAACTCCGTGATAACACAAAGTACCATCAAAAAACATAAGACCAACTGACATCATATGTTTTTTTTAACATTATGGGATTATCACATGACATTCAAAACTGCCACCGGTTTTACACCATTTTATCTCTTCCATGGGATCAAATCCACCCTCCCCATCGAGTGAGAAATTCCCACGTTACGCACCAACATCGAGCTATTACTTGACACTGCTCCAATGGAGCAGCGCTTGCTGAACTTAGAGTCACTGGACGAATATCCTTGGTCTTCATTATAGAACAACGAGGCGGCTAAAAAGTGGTCCAAAGCCACCTTTGACCGCCATGTCAACCTTCGTTCATTTAACGAAGGAGATCTCATCCTAGCCTACGATATCGCCCACGATACTCTCGGTCATGGGAAATTTCAATCATTATGGAATGGACCCTACATTGTCCAAACTACCTCACTAAATGTGCATACATCCTAGCCTCCCCAAAGGGATATCCTCTCAAAGAACCCGTCAACAGGTTGTACTTAAAGAAGTTTTATGCCTGAGCGTAGCCACTCTACATTAGGCTTTTAATTTGTACACATTTGTAGAGTTTTTTATTCTTCTTTTTCACCTCCACTCCTCATGTCTGATCTACTATCCATGTTATTGATATATGCATCCTCCATCGACCTACCACATCAGTTACGCTGATAGTGCTAGCCGCTAGACATAGAATCTCGCTTAGGCCGCTTGGGCCCTCTATACCCCCTCTCATGAACTTCTCCACTCCAACGACATATGTTTGGGATCAGCCACCAATAACCAAGCAAAATACACGACTATCATTATTCTCCTCATTGAGGCTAGTCACTGCCACATTCGTCACCTTAGAATTTTATTATATTCCTATCTAGTAGTCCTGCAACTCAACAATGTATATCGTGTCCACAATCCTTCCCTCTTTCGCAAATACCTTCAAGTTATACTGTTATCTCGAAACTTTGATTCAATTACATTTACACATATTCCATGAAAAATTGATCAAATAAAAGATAATATGGCTAAACTAGTGTTAGATTGACATTTATCACATTAACGCATCATCCCATATACGTAATAATCATACATCAGTCACAACATATAGATTAGACATCATAAACCATAAAAAAACAAACACATGTAGACATAACAAAGACCCAAAAGATATGTATATATATATATATATATATATATATATATATATCTCCTCTGAAGTGTCATAAATGTTTACAAAGTACAAAATATACATCTCCCATAGGCCAGTGAGTCCCATCACCCCTATAGGTACAAAATGGGTACTCCCTACCCTATACAAAATGGGTATCAAATACCCTGTACAAAATGGGCTAGCAAGCCTATATAAATAAAAAAAAACATGGCACTCATGGTGCCCCCAGATCTCCCCCCCCAGGTCCTCTGTCAGTTGGAGGCGCCCCACCAGCTGGGGGTCCTCCAGGTCTAGGGGGAAGTTGACCAGTCATTGCTTCCCCCGCTACAGCTTCCCGGTGGATCAAGGTCCACCACTTTTCCAGTACAACCACACACTGCTCTAGGACCCTCTCATCCTGGATGTGTGCCCACATGCCCTCCAACACACCCTAAATCACCTCCTCAAACATGTGAAAAAGGTCCTCCATTCCCACTCCGGCTCTTCTCGTGACTCATGCGCTGGTCCAGAACTAGGGTCATCAAATCTGTGCCTCTAGCCTACCCTCAGATCATGTGATGGCCCAACACCAACAACATCTCTCCTGCACCACTCTCCTACCCGCGATGGTTGCATTGGTCCCTTGTGTGTTAGCACCTTAACCATCTATGCCTCACGACCTCGAGGCCCCACATCTGCAAAAAAAACCGCAAAGATAAAGTCAACATCCATATATACATAATCATATGATACACTATAAAATCACAAAACATAAATAACACAAACATACCTCGATGGTACCAGACCTCTCCATGAGGCAACACCATGTCAGGGTCATGCTGGTAGTCCATCCCACCGTATGGATATCGTAGTATCACTTGTGGCATATGACACCACACATGCACCACAATGGCTGTGAAGTAGTGGCCACCCTCTCCCCCCTCGTGACGCGCCAACACCTTGGCCCACCACATCAATCGCGGCTCCTATAGCCCTGACAACGCCAAAAAAATCCTCAGGAGAAACATGGGAAAACTCTCCAGAAACCATGCCACTAGGATGGACGCAAACGTAAACTCACCAGATTTAGTGGTACGACACTAGTGAATCTTCCCCATCATCCTGGAGTGTAGCATCAGCCCCCAGGAAAAAAAGTCCCCATCTAGGACCCTCTCCACAATCCTCAGCTAACCTCTCAAGATTCGCTGAGTCACTAAGGATCCATAGATCCTCATGTTATTGGATAAATCGGTGAATGCAAACATAGACTGATCTCCCTAGATCCACCTAGATCTAGAACAAAACGAGACATGACATGGTTCTTTCCCTAAGTTTCGTCATTGAATTTACTATCAAAGAAGAGATGAGTGACATACCTTTGAATATTGCTTCCTTATGTCTTTGTTGTCCTTTCTTCGCTCCGGTGCTCTTGTTCTATTGACCCTGCAATGGAACACAAACCAACCA
The DNA here is from genome assembly GCA_010110895.2 of Picea sitchensis. Lineage (NCBI taxonomy): Eukaryota > Viridiplantae > Streptophyta > Pinopsida > Pinales > Pinaceae > Picea > Picea sitchensis. Next base: position 16,256 of record SNQJ01S0193749.1, read on the forward strand.
AAGTGAAAGAAACAATAATGTGTTTAATGAAACCCTATACATGTGATCAAGGAGTCATGTAATAAAATGAGAATGATTTTATGGGAAAGAAACATGCCACCGTATCATATTAATTAAAAGTGGAAGATACAAATGAGCCACCCTGATGTTGCAAGGTTCCCTTTTAGTGGCCCTTTGCTACAACACACACTTGCTTCAAACTTGCATGAATATGACCCACAATAGCTTGATGAAACAATGGAGCTCAAGCATCAATTGAAATGGAGTTCCTCGCACAATATTCAACCTATTCCTTCATAAATTCCTTACTTGATCTTGCTTGCTTTTTTCTTAGACTTTTCCATGAGAAATCCATCATTATATAGGAGAAGTAGAGATGGTTAAAGAGATGAGGATGATCCCACCAAATCAAAGAAGCCAGTAGGATCCCAACCATACAGATGCCACCTCATATTCTAGAAGATTCACTTCTAGAATATTCGTGAGCTTCATCCCTTTTCTTAGTATTAAAACATCGCCGCACCCTGTCTATAGAGAAACCTATGGAAATTATCCAAGCTAGATTAAGGATAGCCTGTGGAAATCAAGCATTTCCTCACTGTGTATTACTCTTAGCCTGCGACGTCCTTCTAAAAACAAGTTTTGTAGAGGGAGAAACTAGTTACTTTTTTCATGCAAAAGATCCTTTTGAGAGCTTGAACACATGCTTGTAGAACATCACCAGGGTGACCAAAATAATGTGTAACAAAATTCCCCCCAAAGTATGAGGCTAGAACTCATGATAGCCTAAATACTTTGTAAAATGCATGTGTGTGTCGGGAACATGGAGCGAACCAATCGAGAATCTACAAACAAACAAGCATCTGCACAATCTTATACCATTTCTGAGGTAGGCATTCCCATGCTTAGACTATAAGTGACTTAAATCATGAAAGTCAGTCATGGACACTAATCATACACCGTGGATCCATGTCATCAAGATTCTACATAGCCACTGAGAATACACTGTGGATCTATCTTCTAGAAAACTCAAAACGGACACAGCCACGAGACATACAAAGTGGATCTATGCGTCAATATAAATTATATATACTCCATCTCAACCTGGACCAAAATGGTGAGATCCAGGGTCCTCAATCCCGTCGTTTATAAGTACGAATCTATCCATGCGATTACAGGTGTTGAAGTCAAACATGGTAGAAACCACTTGATTACCGGTCATTGATGAAAACCATTAACAAGTGACAGGGAAAATAACCATTGATGTCAATGAATCCCAAGTTACCTCAGTACAATCCATCAAATGCGAATAAATGAGCTAAAGTCGAACACTCTGTTGTTCCCGAGTCTGTACTTAAGGCTCGAAAGTACAGTGTCAAGGCATCTGAAAGTATGAAAGGTTGATAAAGGATTATACTAACCTTCGGTATAGGAAACTTAATGGAGGTCTCTACGTTCTCGCT
>SNQJ01S0193750.1:0-17718 GCA_010110895.2 Picea sitchensis
CCAACAATCCATCATATACCAATGGAACCACATCGATCCATCTTCATCATGTATCAATGACAACTCATTTATCCATCTTCATCTATGCATTCTCATCAAGGAAATACATATTATATTACATCAATCATCAATCAATCAATCCTTTGACATCAATCAATCATTTGACATCAATCAATCAAACCATTGGCATCAATGACAACATGATCCAACAGATCTGGCCCAAGCACCTTCTGCGATGTTAGCCCTCGAAGTCCTTCAAAGTTGTCCCACACAACGGAAGGCACTGTTGAAAGCTATTGGTGGAATCGACCTGACGGATACGAATTTAATAATTTTTGACTTGGAACATCACATTCCAGGGTTACACCCTCAACTTGCATTCCAGATCCAAGTGATTGTCTCTGACAAAAATATTTGTCGAACCGTTATCGATGAGGGTGCCTCGACGTGTGTCATGTCTCTTACTTGCTGGAAAGCCATTGGCTCTCTCCCCTTGAATGAATCCCAGAACACTCTCAAAGCCTTCAATGGCTCCGGTTTTAAGCCCTACGGTGTCCTTCCTTCATTGCCCATAACGTTAGAAGGCAAAATGGTCCAAGTCGAAGTAGAAGTCTTTGAAGCTCCTCTTGATTACAATCTTCTGCTGGGCCGCAGCTGGATCGATTCCATGTGCGCAGTGGTGTTGACCCTTTTCCGCGTGGTACGTTTCCCACATCAAGGAAAGGTCATCACCGTCAACCAATTATCCTTCTTTAATTCCGATACTCATACTGGCAACATACCGTTCATTGCTAAAACCCCACTGGGTTATGAGAATGTCGGTGTAGGCCTTCTCAAAGACTCTTCATTAATGGGTACTTACCCCATTCCACCGCCTGATGTTCCACGCTCATCTGTTGCTTCAATCAACATGATGTCCACCTCGATTCATGAAATTCTTGCGTCTCACGACCCATGGATAGTACATGACCCTGGAGATCATCTTCGTTACGACGATGAAATGCTGTTAAGTTCGGTCGAATCTGCCTATCAGGGCATTCAATCGACAACACCTTCCACCCCCTCTCTTGGTGAGTTATCTCCATATCCTTTCCATGTAATTTTTCCCACTGACGAGATGATCATGTCTATCATGGAAGACACCCCTTGGGACGATGGACATCATCTTTCCTTCCTCTTTCTGGAGCAACATACCATTAAGAACTACCAATGGATATCGATCCCGTCGACCATTGTCGTCATCTCAACCGTTCCCGGGTCAACACAAGATGTGTTTTCTAAAGGGAACTTAAGTAATATCTCGCCCACTATTCCCCTCGACATCTCTATCAAACCTGGAATTGTTGAAAATGTCCATATTGGAGCTTTGTGTTCTTCTGACGAAATCGTCACCTACACATCCCTTTTCAAAGAGTTTCATGACATCTTCACCTGGAGCTACAAAGAAATGACGGGTATCGACCCTGAGATTGTGATACATGAGATCAAGACATACCCCAACACTAAACCCGTCCAACAACACCTTCGTCTAGTTCACCCACGTAAAGCGACGACTATCAAGCTCGAAGTCGAGAAACTTCTCAAAGCTGACTTTATTTACCCGGTGGCCCTCATTGATTGGGTTTCCAATCTTGTCCCGATCGATAAGAAAGAAGGCACAATTCGTGTATGCGTTGATTATAGGGATTTCAACAAAGCTTGTCCCAAAGACAACTTTCCTACCCCCTTCGTCGATCAGATTGTTGACGATTGCGCCGGAAGTGAAATCTTCTCTCTGATGGATGGTTTCTTCGGGTATAATCAGATCAACATAGTTCCCGAGGATCCACATAAGACTGATTTTATTTTTCCTTGGGGCACTTTTGCCTATCGGAAACTCCCTTTTGGTCTCAAGAATTCTAGCACCACTTTTCAACGCGCTATGTCTTATGATTTCCATGATATCAAGCACATCGTTCAACCATATCTGGACGATTTACCCACTCACTCAATGCGCCGAGTTGATCATCCAACCCACCTCCGAGCCATTTTCGTCCGCTGTCGGTTCTATCGTATACGTTTGAATCCTCACAAGTGTGTTTTCTGTGTGGAATCCGATCGAATTCTAGGTTTTATTGTTTCGCATCAAGGGATTTGGGTGGATCCTTTAAAGGTTGAGGCGATCCTTAATCTCCCTCCTCCTTCTACACTTTGCCAGTTACAAAGTTTGCAGGGGAAAGCAAACTTTCTTCGTCGTTTTATCCCAAATTACGCCGAGATAACTCGTGGATTTACGCGGTTACTTAAAAAGGGGTTTGAGTTTGTATGGGATACCATCGCCAACAACGCTTTTGATACCTTGAAATTGTCCCTCACTCGTGCTCCGCTTCTCTTTCCCCCCGATTACAGTCACGATTATTTCCTTTACCTTGCTGCCTCGGATTACACCATTGGTATGGTTCTCTTCCAAGAGGATGATGCTAACGATGAACATGTTATCTACTACTTGAGTCGAAGTCTAACACCTACCGAAATCAAGTATTTACATGTCGAAAAATTGGCCTTGGCACCCTTCCAAGCCGTCCAACGCTTCCAGCACTATATCCTGTTGCGCAAGACTATAGTGATTTCTAACTGCAACCCTGTGCAACACATTCTCACACATCAATTGCTAGGGGGAAAATACTCCAAATGGATTGTGATACTCCAGGAGTTTGACTTGGAATTCGAACGCGCCAAGTCTAAGAAGTCCTTAGTGTTTGCTGAGTTGATATGTGACTTTCCCTATTCTGAAACGGAAAATGTAGTAGCTGATTCATTACCTGATGAATCCCTTTTCCTCATCAACACTGATGATCTTTGGTGTGGTGATATCATTATATATCTCCAAACCCAGACTTCCCGACCAACTTTGTCCAGTATTGACTGACGTCGAATACGATACCAAGCTTGTCAATATATCATCCTCGGGGATACTCTTTACCGTTGGGGGATTGACTCCCTTTTTCGATGCTGCATCACTTTCGACGAGGCCGAGAGAGCTCTGAATGTCTGTCATTCTGGAGCCTGTGGTGGTCATATGTCTGGGTATGCTACTGCCCAGAATATCTTATGAGAAGGGTATTTTTGGCCTTCTTTATTTAACGATTGAATCATCGCCGTTCAAAAATGCCATGCTTGCCAGACCTATAATAACAAGATATGGTCACATCCTGCTCCTCTTCACCCTGTGGTTTCCATTGGTCCCTTTGCGAAATGGGGCATTGATTTCATGACATGTCACTCCCACTCGGCCGAGGGGCATGGATACATCATTGTAGCTGTAGATTACTTTACGAAATGGGCCGAGGCGATGCCAACATTTGACAACACTAGAAAGACCGCAACATTATTCATTTTTAATCACATCATAGCTTGTTTTGGTGTTCCCCAGGCTATCGTCACTGATCACGGTAGCCACTTTAGAAACTTCATGATGTTCGAACTTACTAAAAAGTTGGCTCTTCGCCATGAAAACTCAACGCCCTATTACCCACAAGCCAATGACCAAGTCGAAACAATTAACAAAGTTCTCATAACTATGCTCCGACGAATGAAAGGGATTCACAAAACAAGTTGGCACACAATGTTATTTTCGGCATTGTGGGCTTACCAGACATCTGTCAAGTCTGCTACTAGGTTTACACCTTTCCGGTTAGTCTATGGTTTGGAAGCCATTCTCCTGATTGAATGCGAGATACCCTCTTTAAAACTAGTTGTTGAACTCCTACCAAACACTTCTGTTGAGGAAGAACGTCTATTGTATTTTATGCGATTAGAAGAAGTACTATGCATAAAATCACCTGTGCACGAGTACTTGTATTTTTATTGTATCATACTTCTTGTGTGTTACTATAGCTTGCTTTTGTCGTTATCTGGTCTCTGCCCTTATGTGACGTTGTGTTTGATTTCCAAATGTCGGAGTCTTTGCTACCCTACATTGGCTTCGCTGATGGCGCTAGCCGTAGTACTCAGAACCTTGCTTCCACTACATGGGCAATTTACGCCTCTACAAACAAACTTGTCTCCTTACAAGGTGTGTTTCTCGTCCGTGCGACCAATAATATTTCAGAGTATAAAGACGTTATCGAATTGTTGATTGATGCTATCTCACTCGGAATCCATCATTTGGTTGTGCGACTCGATTCACAGCTTGTAGTACTACAATTAAGTAATGTCTATACTATTCAAAGTCCTACTTTGTTACGGGTGTATTTGCGAATTCCCCTCTTGGGACGTTATTTTGATTATATTGAATATCCACATATTGCTAGATGTCTAAACACATTAACTAATACATTGGCTAACTATGTATTAGACATACATTTGAATCATTTATAAATCAATCACATCAATTTTCACACAACACAAGATAAACCCGTAGAAGCCGTCTGTATATATAACGATCAAAAGAGTTTTTTACAAAAAGTTCTGTCCGAAGACCAAAATGTCAAAATCTGAAGCTCATAGCTTCTACAAAGTGACGTCATGGATGAATTTCACGGTAACACACGACTGCCCGTGCAACCTCTATTGAGTCGACCATATAGAGTTGTCCATTCTCTCCGTGTCGGCCTTCCCTGTGTCCAATCCAACTTATATCATACTTTGTTTCACCTTCAAAATATGTTACTCATTTTGTGTCATTGATGGGGGATACATCAAGGCCCTCCTGTGACGAGTTTTGTTCCTTCGAATTCAGCTCATTATCCGGAAACAAGACTTAGAAATTTTTTGGTACCTTGGAACTTGCATGCCTCAATGACAGGTTTCCTCACTTTCGACAGTGGGATTACATCATTGACCTCTGATCGAAAGATTCCGTCAGATGTTCGAATTCAACTCATTCATTCACATTCGAGGGATTGTACTAGTGTACCTTGGGAGTCATTGACATCAATGGTGATTTCCCTCACACTTGTTAATGGTTTCATTAATGATCGGTAATCAAGTGGTTTCTGCCATGTTCGACTTCAACACATGTAATCACATTGTTAGATTCGTACTTTTGGTCGACGAGATTGAAGACCCTGGATATCATTTATTTGTCTAGGTTGCGATGAAATATGTATAATCTGCGACACATAGATCCACTTTGTATGTCTCGTGGCTATGTCGTCTCAATTTGAATTTTCTCGCATAGATCCACAGTGTATTGCTGGTGGCTATGCTATATTTTGACGGCATGGATCCAGAGTGTATGATTGGTGGCCATGACCTATGTCTACAATGTCATCCGTCTGTGATTTGAGTATGGGAATGCCTACCTCAAAATTAATATATATGATATTCTGTGGATGTTTGGTTGTTCACAGGTTTCCGATTAGGTGCGCTCTTGGTTTTCGACACACACATGCAGCTTAAAAAGTATTTCGGCTGTCACTGATTCCGACCTCATACTTTGGGGGGCATTCTGTTACCCATGATTTTGGTCATCATGATGGTGTATTGATGATGGTGTACTCAGGCTCCTCATAAGAACTTTCTCCTGAGAAAAGTGACATTCATATCTTCCTAGAAAACTTACTTTTGAAGAGAGTTCGTAGGTTGCTAATATACTAGGGTGCGAGAATGACCCATTCTCGCCGGCAGCCTTAAGCTAGGGTGCGAACTTCTCGCACTGTGCTACATAGCTAGGGTGCAAACTTGTTCTAAGGCTTGGAAAAAGGTGAAGTCTCGATAGTTCTAGAAGGGAATCTTCTAGAAGAATGGGTTGGCATTCGAATGGTTATCATTTTACTGGTTTCCCTGATATTGTGGGATCATTCTTATCCAAGAAACCATCTCATTCTCTCCTATATATTGATGGAATTCTCATGGAAAAGGTTAAGCAAGATTCATTGGAGATTTGGTGAAAGAATTGTATGAAGGACTTAGCTTGAACAAGAGCTTGGAGACTCTAGCAAGTCTATCAAGAGGGATTTGATCTTCTTCATACAAGGATCGAGAAAGTGTGTGTGTGTGTGAGCCAAGAGCCACCGAAAGGAAGCTTGCAACATCAAGGCGATCAGGTTGTAATATTTTACTTTCAAATAATATGATACAGTGGCATGTCCTTTTCCCATAAAGTCATTCTCACTTTATTGTGTAATTCCTTGATCATACACATAAGTTAAGTTGACAGTTGAATATCTTTTGCTATCTTCACTTTGTTTGGTTTGTGTTTTCTTGGTGTTGACCTCACGAGAGAACCATAGTGAAGCGGGAGCAACAGAGACCCTAGGAAGTGATACAAAGGTATGTTACTTGTTCATCCCTACTAGCCAATTCAATGGTCAAAACTTAGGGAAAGAGTCATGTCCTGTCCTGTTTTGTTCTAGATTCAGGTGGATCTAGGGAGATCTGTTAGTGTCCGCACCTACCGATTAGTCCGATAACAAAATTGGTGACTCCATTAGGGAGATAACCTGTTTTCTTTGTGGTTTTTGGTATTTTTCTTTGGCCATTTTCTCTTGCATTGCCTTTATCCATTCATATCAATCTCTGAGTCTTCAGGATACCCTGATAGACCCTCTGGGTCCAGAGGCCTCTTCAAATTTTGTGTATTTTTCCAAAAATTTGATTAGTTTTTGACATTCTCGCACTGCACTCCACAGTGGCCTGCGAGAATCTATTGAGTTCGCAGTCTTCTTTTAGGTTCAGTGCGAGGTTTTCGCACTCTGGTCAAAGCTGGCCTGCGAGAATGACCCATTCTCGCACTGTGTAATACTCTCAGCCTGCGAACCCTTTTTTTCAAAATTTTGGCTTTAATACTTTTGCATGATCAATTGCCCAGATCAGTATAGGTGCCTAACTAGAGCTTCTTGGACCATTGGTTGATGTTTTCTTGTCTTCGTTTTTGTGCATGAACAGTCTTAGGAAATCAAAGCTTCCTGTCCATTTTTCTTGACTTCTCTCTGCAAAGATATACTCTCTGATTTTGGATTCTGAGTGTGCTTGTTTGGTTAAGAACTGACGTTTGGTTTAAATTTAAGCTTCTTTGTCTTTATCATTTTCTTGTTATTTGAAAGATCCTTTTTCTCATGCAACTGAAAAGACTAGTTTGATCTGCTTGTTATTTTTTTTTTCCATTGAAAGATTGGTTTGGGTTTTTATCTATTGCTTGTTCATTAGTTTTTGGTTTTCTTCACTCTCACCATTATGGTGTAGGTCCTTTTTGAAAAGTGAACAACATATTTCTTTCAAAAGCATTTTCATTTTCGAAAGTATTGAAAATCAATTGTTGAAATTATTGAAAAAGAAACAATAGAGAATTGTTATTTGTTGCGTGATTTGTTGCAATTGCATTTTAAAGGAAATTGTGTCTTGTAGTTCAAGTTTGATCCGGAAAACTTCTCTTTCCCTCCCGTACATAGGATTCATTGAACAAAAATTTCTATATTTCATTCTTATCCATGCATCATTGGGTCAGAGTCTCATACAACATCAGTTTCATCTCCGCTTCCTTTGAGTAACAACAACCCTTAATAACATTGCGTACTCGCAAAATTGAACTAGTAACTCTTTTCTAGGGTTATATTACACCAACATTTAGCTAGGCTAGCGCTTTGGAATAAGAAGAGAGATACACTCTCCAAAGCACAAAACACACAATAACATCTTGTGTTAAGGAGTGTCAAAATTCCATTTACAACATCTTGTCTTGGGAAGCCCTTCTCACACAAGGGTCAAACATGAGGTCGCATTGATATTGACAGAGTTACTCACCCTGCTTTGTTGATATTGGTGTAGAGATTGCATGTATTACAGGGGTCACTTGGAGGTATACCCACAATGATGAGTGGAATCCTTTTGAGTTGATTTCAGGCTAGATACCCTGCCCTTGCATGTGGATCGGACTGTCGACTGTCCCCCCAGGATTTATTGTTGCCGGTGGTAACCTTAGCGACCTATCTTTCTAGGGTCTTACACAAGGTGACTGTGAAGGGGAAAGTCTTCACGGTACCTGGAATTGACGTTGGCCAAACTCACTTGGGATCCTTAGAGGGTATACCCACGATTATGTGTGGGAGCTTGCACCAGGGTGTAAGTCCGTTAAGCAGGTCGTCAGCGTAACTTTTCCACCCTAGCCCAGCCCTTTCTCATCTCATTGTTGCGATGTTGTATTTCATCACCAAATAGTGGCTTCAGAATTAGAAGGTCTTGTTTTCTTGTTATTGTTTCCTAGATTTTGTTTACTAGCGCATGCTGTTTGTTTACCAAAGTTGACTATACGATTTTCTTCATAAGTCTGTCACTCGTTTACAATAGCTCCTCCACGTCGTTCACGTAGAATGTAGGGTTTATCTCCAGCGCATCCAGAAGGTTCTCAACCCGTTCCTACAAGTTCACCCGAGGTCTCTCCTCAGTGGAGTGAAGTCCAAGACGTCACCACGCCACAAATGGAACAAACTGACTCTCTAGAACATTTTCGAATTACCAATACTTGAGAGGAATTTCGACTTCACCCCAATTATGAGCGATTGTTTATGCGACTGAATTCTTCCAGAGACTTAATTGTTACGTATTATGGATCACCGGTTGGACCCTTTCCAGGCGTAGAAGGCCAAGATCATTTTTGGTCTACGGGTGTTTTTCGACGGGACCTTTTTGGTCCAGGCTCACCTGTGATTTCCGAAATCATCTCACCTATGATTTCCAAAATCTCTAGTCCAGAGACAGTACCGTTTACTACCGCCTATTATTTTCCTGGTACGGACGTCTCGCGATCTGACCACATCTTGACCATCCCAATGGAAATGGCCCATCACACAGCTACTACGAGTGTTCACACCGGGATTACTACGGTTAATCTCGCTCCCATCAGCACACCTCATAGGCCCAACGTCACTCCGACAATACCACCCAGATATCATGCGTTGAATGCTTCCATTCCCACTCCTGCACAAACTCCATCCGCCTCTCCTAGTGGTCCCTCTTCTTTTGGACACTCTCTTCCCGGTTTTATTCTGACACTCCCTCAATTTCCTTTTGGACGACCTTTCTCGTCCTCCACTGGCAGTCTTAATCCTAGTGGCACTATTCCTTTATTCACACCAAATTACCCGATTCCCGTTGGTGGAAAATTTCACCAAGGTGGTATGACTTAACCCCCTCTTAGTGGGAAAATTCCTATTGGCACGCAAATTCCAATTGGAACACAATCCCCAATTGGAACACTGCCCCTAATTGGGACACCACATTCGATAGGAGGACCGACCCCACGTTATGGACAAAACATACCTCCATCCTTGGCCCAGTATTGGAATCAGTTGATATAACATCCTCCTCAATTGACTGGGGGGCAGCAGTTTCCAGTTGCGTCTATAATACCCCCTAGTATGGGCCAACCATATCCAAGTTCGTTCAATCCTATTTGGGGCTCGAATGCTTAAACTCACATCCCTGTTCAAGGATACAATCCCATGAGCTACTATACTCTCCAACCACCACTGAATCTGCCTGGGTCTTCACATTATATGCACACTTCTTATGGTCCTACTGGTTTTCCGACGGGGCTTCCTCCCCAAAGCCACCAGTACCCACAGGTGAATCGACAGTTACCCTTTTTGGCCACTTTGGATCTTCCAGATTTGTCAAGGATTTTAAATGATCCAATTCGTCACTCTCCCCAATGGCCTGCTATACCAGCCAAGCTACCATCAAACATTACTAAATTCGATGGCAAAGCGGAAGAGGACCCGAACAATAACGTTATGACTTTTCACCTATGGTGTTCATCCAACTCGTTGATGGATGACTCTATTTGTTTATGTCTTTTTCAATGAACCCTCACAGGTTCTGCTGTGAAGTGGTATATAGAATTACCACAAGGTTTCTTCTCTGACTTCAACACCCTAGCTATGGATTTCCTCATACACTACCAGTTACCGATCTGTTATGAAACAGGGACTGAGATTTTGAGTTCTTTCAAACAAAACAAGGCCACTCATATATCCGATCACATTCATGAGTGGCGACGGAGACATCGTCTCATTAAACTTGAACTCCCCAATTAGTTGCTGGCAGAATGGTTCACAAAATCATTTGTGAACGACATCGGTCATGACATCGCCATGGGTGGAGTAGTCATGGAAGAATAGGCCATAAGTCGTGCTCAATATCTTGACCTCGTTTACTCACAAATGGGTACCCTTTATGACTTACTACCTGACTTACCTCGTCCTTCCACTTCCGCCACTTCAACTACTCCAGCTGCTTCACATGCAACTGACGGTGTGATTGGCACTTTCCAAGTACAACCACATTCTGCCTCAAGCACCAACCCCAAACCTGCTTCTTCTAATGTTCAAAATGCTCCATCTCCTGCCCCTCCCACCAGTAAGACTTTTGAGGTAAATGCAGTTCAATCTACCCCAGCCGGTAAAAAAAAATCCAAAAAGAAAAGGGGTAAGAATAAGGAGGACAAAAATACTTCTCAAGCAGAGTGAACCAAAACTACACCTGTTGACGATCGGGATAAGCGAAAACCTCGATACCCTTGTCTTATCTGTGGTGATGATCACTACATGAAGGATTATCCATGACGCGCCGAGTTCACTAAGTTCCTTCAAGGAGCTCCAAAACCACCTGCTCCGATCGTTTTGTCCCAACCCTTCCCGTCTCAACAACAGGCTCAGTTGGTCATTCACGACCAACCTTCATCTTCTACTACATCCTATGTATTGATGTGTACTGGCGATTCAAAGCAGAATGAAATTGCACTCACCACTCGAGCCAAAGATTATTCTACTTCTAAAGAGAAGGTTGATGACCTACCTCCTTCCTCGGTACAACCCTCTCCCGGGACTCCACCTACCAACGGTCCTCTTCATTTTGAACGATCTAGCCTCGACACAGTTCTTCGACCCCCCCCAAAGGGCGTCGTTTGGAAATCGGCTTTCAATCCACATGCTCGTGCTGCTAGATCACATTCCAAGGTTACCCCCTCAACTTGTGTTCCAGATCCAAGTGATTGTCCCTGACAAAAATATTTGTCGAACAGTTATCGATGAGGGTGCCTCGATGTGTGTCATGTCTCTTTCTTGTTAGAAATCCATTGGCTCTCCCCCCCTTGAATGAATCCCAGAACACTCTCAAAGACTTCAATGGCTCCGGTTTTAAGCCCTATGGTGTCCTTCCTTCGTTTCCCATCATGTTAGAAGGAAAAACGGTCCAAGTCGAAGTAGAAGTCTTTGACGCTCCTCTTGATTACAATCTTCTGCTGGGCCGCAACTGGATCGAATCCATGCGCGCAGTGGTGTCGACCCTTTTCTATGTGGTATGTTTCCCACATTAAGGAAAGGTCATCACGGTCAACCAATTAGCCTTCTTTAATTTCGATACCCGTACAGGAAACATACCGTTCATCGCTAAAACCCCACCGAGTTATGAGAATGTTGGTGTAGGCCTTCTCAAAGACTCTTTGTTAATGGGTACTTTCCCAATTCCACCGCCCCATGTTCCAGTCTCATCTGTTGCTTCAATCAACATGATCTCCACCTCAATTCATGAAACTCCTGCGTCTCACGACCCATGGATAGTACCTGACCCTGGAGATAATCTTCGTTACGGTAACAAAATGCAGTTAAGTCTGGCCGAATCTGCCTATCAGGCCATTCAATCGACAACACCTTCTACCCCCTCTCTTGGTGAGTTATCTCCAGATCCTTTCCATGTCATTATTCCCACTGACGAGATGATCATGTTTGTCATGGAATACACCCCTTGGGACGATGGACATCATCGTTCCTTCCTCTTTCTAGAGCAACATACCATTGAGAGCTACCAACGGATATTGATCCCGTCGACCGTTGTCATCATATCAACTGTTCCCGGGTCCACACAGGATGTGTTTTCCGAAGGGAAATTAATCAATATCTCGCCCACTATTCCCCTCGACATCTCTATCAAACCTAGAATTGTTGAAAATGTCCATATCAGAGCTTCATGTTCTTCTGACGAAATCGTCACCTACACATCCCTTTTCAAAGAGTTTCATGACACTTCACTTGGAGCTATGAAGAAATTCCGGGTATCGACCCTGAGATTGTGATACATGAGATCAAGACATACCCCGACGCTAAACCCGTCTGAAAACGCCTTCATCCAGTTCACCCACGTAAAGTGGCGGCTATCAAGCTTGAAGTCAAGAAACTTCTCAAAGTCGGCTTTATTTACCAGTGGCCCTCATTGACTGGGTTTCCAATCTTGTCCCAATCGATAAGAAACAAGGCACAATTCGTGTATGCGTTGATTATAGGGATATCAACAAAGCTTGTCCCAATGACAACTTTCCTACCCCCTTCGTCGATCAGATTGTCGACGATTGCGCCAGAAGTGAAATCTTCTCTCTGATGGATGGTTTCTCCGGGTATAATCAGATCAACATTGTTCCCGAGGATCAACATAAGACTGCTTTTATTTTTCCTTGGGGCACTTTTGCCTATCGGAAACTCCCTTTTGGTCTCAAGAATGTTGGCGCCACTTTTCAACGCACTATGTATTATGCTTTCCATGATATCAAGCACATCGTTAAACCATATCTGGATGATTTACTGGCTCACTCAATGCGCTGAGTCGATCATCCAACCCACCTCCGAGCCATTTTCGTCCGCTGTCGGTTCTAGCGTATACGCTTGAATCCTCACAAGTGTGTTTTCTAAGTGGAATCCGTCCGAATTCTAGGTTTTATTATTTCGCGTCAAGGGATTTGGGTGGATCCTTTAAAGGTTGAGGCGATCCTTAATCTCCCTCCTCCTTCTACACTTTGCCAGTTACAAAGTTTGCAGGGGAAAGCAAACTTTCTTCGTCGTTTTATCCCAAATTACGCCGAGATAACTCGTGGATTTACACGGTTACTTAAAAAGGGGTCTGAGTTCGTATGGGATACCATCGCCAACAACGCTTTCGACACCTTGAAATTTTCCCTCACACGTGCTCCGCTTATCTTTCCCCCCGATTACAGTCCCAATTATTTCCTTTACCTTGCTGCCTCATATTACACCATTGGTATGGTTCTCGTTCAAGAGGATGATGCTAATGACGAACATGTTATCTACTACTTGAGTCAAAGTCTAATGCCTACCGAAATCAAGTATTTACATGTCAAAAAAATGTCCTTGGCAGCTGTCCAAGCCGTCCAACGCTTCCGGCACTATATCCTCTCGCGCAAGACTACAGTGATTTCTAACTGCAACCCTATGCAACACATTCTCACACGTCAATTGCTAGGGGGAAAATACTCCAAATGGATTGTGATACTCTAGGAGTTTGACTTGGAATTCGAACGCGCCGAGTCTAAGAAGTCCTTAGTGTTTGCTGAGTTGATATGCGACTTTCCCTATTCTGAAACAAAAAATGTAGCAGCTGATTCATTACCTGATGAATCCCTTTTCCTCATCAACACTGATGATATTTGGTATGGTGATATCATTATATATCTCCAAACCCATACTTTCTGGCCAACTTTGTCCAGTACTTACCGACGTCGAATACGATACCAAGCTCGTCAATATATCATCCTCGGGGATACTCTTTACGGTTGGGGGATTGACTCCATTTTTCAACGCTGCCTCACTTTCGACGAGGTTGAGAGAGCTCTAAATGACTTCCATTCTGGAGCCTGTGGTGGTCATATGTTTGGGTATGCTACTGCCCAGAAGATATTACGAGCAAGTTATTTTTGGCCTTCTTTATTTAACAACTGCATCATCTTTGTTCAAAAATGCCATGCTTGCCAGACCTATAATAACAAGATACGGTCACATCCTGCTCCTCTTCACCCTGTGGTCTACATTGGTCCCTTTGCGAAATGGGGCATCGATTTCATGACATGTCACCCCCACTCGATTGGGGGGCATGGTTACATCATTGTAGCTATAGATTACTTTACAAAATGGGCCGAGGCGATGCCAACATTTGACAACACTGGAAAGACCGCAACATTATTCATTTTTAATCACATCATAGCTCGTTTTGGTGTTCCCCAGGCTATCGTCACTGATCACGGTAGCCACTTTAGAAACTTCATGATGTCTGAACTTATTGAAAAGTTGGGTCTTCTCCATGAAAACTCAACGCCCTATTACCCACAAGCCAACATACAAGTCGAAGCAATTAACAAAGTTCTCATAACTATGCTCCGACGAATGATAGGGATTCACAAAACAAGTTGGCACACAATGTTGTTTTCAGCATTGTGGGCTTACCGGACATCTGTCAAGTCCGCTACTGGGTTTACACCTTTTCGGTTAGTCTATGGTTTGGAAGCCATTCTCCCGATTGAATGTGAGATACCCTCTTTAAAAATAGCTATTGAACTCCTACCAAACACTTCTGCTGAGGAAGAACGTCTATTGTATCTTATGCGATTATATGAAACTTGACGCGATGCTACCCTAGTCATAGAAGCTTAGAAAAAACGTGTCAAGGCCCAATATGACAAACATGTCAAGCCTCACGTTTTCGCCAAAGGAGATCTCGTTCTCCTCTATGAACAAGATCGAGATATGCTAGGAGCTGGAAAATTCAAAGCCATGTGGTGAGGTCCTTATATCGTTCGACGAGTTTTTGAAAAAAGGGGCTTATGAGTTAGTAGATTACTATGGTATCCCTTTGAGTGAACCCAGGAATGGGTTGTACTTGAAGAAGTACTATGCATAAAATCACCTGTGCACGAGTACTTGCATTTTTATTGTATCATACTTCTTGTGTGTTACTATAGCTTGCTTTTGTCGTTATTTGGTCTCTGCCCTTATGTGACGTTGTGTTTGATTTCTAGATGTCGGAGTGTTTTCTACCCTACATTGGCTTCGTTGATGGTGCTAGCCGTAGTACTCAGAACCTTGCTTCCGCTGCATGGGAAATTTACGCCCCTACAAACGAACTTGTCTCCTTACAAGGTGTGTGTCTTGGCCGTGCGACCAATAATATTGCAGAGTATAGCACTGTTATCGAATTTTTGATTGATGATATCTCGCTCGGAATCCATCATTTGGTTGTGCGACTCGATTTGCAGCTTGTAGTACTACAATTAAGTAATGTTTATACTATTCGATGTCCTACTTTGTTACGGGTGTATTTGCGAATTCGCTTCTTGGAATGTTATTTTGATTATATTGAATATCAACATATTTCTAGATGTCTAAATACATTAACTGATGCATTGGCTAACTATGTATTAGACAGACATTTGAATCATTTATAAATCAATCACATCAATTTTCACACAACACAAGATAAACCGGTAGAAGCCATCTGTATATATAACGATCGAAAGAGTTTTTTACAAAAAGTTCTGTCCGAAGACCAAAATGTCAAAATCTGAAGCTCATAGCTTCTACAAAGTGAAATCATGGATGAAGTTCACGGTAACACACGACTGCCCGTGCAACCCTACGGAGCAGTCAACCAATGGACTCTGACACTCCTACTGTATGGCGCTGATAACGTCGTGGAAACTCTCCAAGAGGCATGTATGGAATATCTGCTGTCAAACCCTCTAGGTTTTTTTCCACTGCTTGATAATCCTCGGCGTCACGTTGTGGCACTGGCGCTACCTCTCCTCGCCGTTGAATAGGAGAAGTACCAGGAGGTCGGTAAGGTCCCACATCTGTGTCATCAAAAATGAATTTTGTATTTAGTCTTTGGACGAACATATAAAAAACATTTGCATATGATAAAATTCACAAAAACATTTAAAAAAATAAAAATGTGTACTTCTTACCAAGTTCCCCCCACTGAGCACCCTCAGGCAGGACTAAGTCCGGATCTCCTCAGAAATCCAACCCGACATAAGCATAATTGTTGACCATTAGCATCTGTGGTCACAACCAGCGAAGAACGTATCATCATACTTGATAATTGGTCCAGCTACGTGTCAGGCCATGAGATGACACCATCTCAGCATTCTTGGATCTGTTGGGGCCAGTAAATTCCACTCAACCTGTAGCCTCAGTAAAGGAACCCTCTTGAGAAAGAAGGACACTAACAAATATCCGTACCCGAATTGCTTCAGGTCACCTTGTCTGCATTTGGTTAACTTATTTTTCATGCTACGAAGCACATCATCTGCCCGGTTAAAAACTCGAGGCTCAGTATACTCTATGGCATACTGAAAGTAACTCTGGAGCACCATGTGAGGAGCGGAGCTCCCAACCATCCAAGAAATGGTGAACAAGATAGTACGGACGGTCAAATCCCCTACTCCCCAAATATATACTTTCCCTTTCTTCCTCTTTGCCTCTGGAACACAGTGTAAGCAACAATACTCACTCATGGGCAACCAATCATCTCTGCTACCAGTCAGGCTCAAGTGGTATCCACGCCGTGACAGTCCTGTCGAGAAGTAAATGTCCTCAATATCTAAGGACAATGTGTGGACCCCTACATGAAATACTTGCTGATCGGGATCCCACATATACACAAGGTACTCCAATAACCTGATTTGGGCCCTCATGCCCGGGATATGAAAGTACTTTAGAAGACCACAGTTTCTCAAAGCGGCAATAGGGGGTGGATGATTTACATCAATGGAATTATCTTCTTCGTGCTCCCTTTCACGCCATTCCAGAACCATTGTGATGGCCAACTACCTGCATAAGAAGCACAAAAAGAAGATTAATAACTCTATTCAACATTTGGTGTCTTTTCATTGAGCAAATTTATAATTTTTTTTTCTACTTTGCGGTTCTCGCGGGTGCCCTTCAGGCACAATGCGAGGTTCTCGCAGGTTACTGTGGGCTCACCTGCGAGAATGGATGAGCGCGATAATAAACCCCAAAACAAACTCAAAATGATATTTTTTTCCCATGAAAATGAAAAATTAAACCATGAAAGAGTAGAGGACAAAGTGCCTACCTCACTGCCGCTGATGGTTCGTCGAATGGATGCTCGTAACTTCCACAATCTGACACCGAGTTTCGAGGGTAAAAGAGGGGTTTTTGGGCTCAAATAGTGGTAAAATGAAAATGATATGGTAAAAAGAGTTTTACTTCTTTATATTTACTTTTACCATGTTATTGAATTTTTATAATTATTTATTTATTAAAACCTAAACCCTAATGCCCTTTTGAGTGTAACTTTTGCAGGCATGATGACTTCGATGTTCATGTACAAGGATGCAGACATATTTTTTCTTCATCGCATGTTTTGTTTGTTTTTTATGGTTTTTGTATAAAACCTCGAGCTGGGTCTTTGTCCATTCTCACGCTCGAAAATACATGAGAACGCGATCGAGCATACTTTTATCACTTTTTCAGGCTCAACAAGGTTATACGAAAAAGGAACCCCCCTGGAGTCCTCTTTAAGCTCTTTTCAGACTCTCTGAACATGAAAAGATAGTCGAGCGACCTTGCTATTTTCACGCTCGATAAAGTATTTGAAGAAAGCATCTGGTGGGCGATAATTTATCTCCTTTTCGGTCTCATCAGACTATTTTACGAAAAAGGAACTAAGAGAGTTCTCTTTTAAGTGTTTTTCCCAGACTCTATAATCATGAAAAACCTTCAAGTTTTCTATCTTTGGACTCATTAAACAAACATCGATAGACTCGTAATGGGACCGAACCACTCCTTCTTAGGGTTCGTTAAACATACTCCGAAGGACTTATCCAAAGGATAAGCTTATATCAACAAGCATATGTTATCCTCCTCAAGCTTGCGTAAAAATAAAGAGGTACTCGCCAGAAATGGTGGGGGAAAATTTGGGAAAGGGATATGT
>SNQJ01S0193751.1:17068-34786 GCA_010110895.2 Picea sitchensis
AGGTTACTTTCAATTTACTAGATAACAATAGCATAGATAGGATCACTGAGAGAAACACAATCACAAGAGTACACAACATTTATCCTGGGAAACCCTCATGGGGAAGAAAACCCAACAAAACTTCCTTAATATAGATAGCCAATTCAATGCCAAGACAATGAACCAAACAACACAGAAATTCCTCTCCTAAGGATGCGCCTCTCTCTCTCTTCTTCCCGCAACTGGTAACTGCAGCTTCCTTCAATACTTGCGCACTAGATGAGTGAGTTGAGTGAGTGTCCAAATGAGGCGTTGGCCTCTCTTATTTATACAATCTGGCAGGTGTTGAACTGAGGTCTCTTTTCACTGGCAGAGCCGACTTCTCAATCTGGGTGGTTAGAACCACTTTAATTTGCCTGGGGGTCGACTTCTTACTTTGCATATTACAATTAGTGTTTGACCAATCCGCAAAAGGGGATTTGGTCAATTACAATGCCCGACATAATCAATCCACAAAAGGGGATTAATCTAATCAATAATAAATATATTTTATCTTTTACTTTATCCACAAAAGGGGATAACAATATTCTTTGCAGTTACACAATATTTTAACAAAACCCACAATTTATACAGTACAATGACCTAATTTTACTTTTTAGGTCATTAAAAAGGCCGACAAGGCCAAAATACCAAAATCATATTGTTTTACATTAAATGCCCTAAATGAAACCCTAATCAAGCAAAAAGAGAGACGTCATCCCCTATCTAGGGTGACGTTATCCCCTCTGAGGGCAAATGCAGCCTCCTGAAGCAAAACGTTAGCCCTCCTTAGGCTTCTCCAAGCTGCCACACATGCCAAACTGCCCTGTCCATCTGCCAAAACACTCATGAAGAAAGGATGATGTCATGAACCTCCGGGATGACGTCCTAGGCCTTCCAAGGCCAACGTTCTACTGAAAAGGGCACAATCCCCCTAGGTCAAGCACTGCCAGCGTGCCTCTGCAAGACGTCCTTCTTCTCTCTAGTGCAAACCCCTATGTCCTGTTTGTGTCCCATGTTGGGGTCTCAGCATCCATCTAGTGGGCTCTTCAGCCCCATGGAGATCCGAACTGATCATCTCCCCATGTGTACCTGTCCAACACGGTACTTGTCCGTCGGGCATGATCCTGCACATCAACAGCTACGCCATCCATGGGCTCATAAGTCACAGGGATCATAGCAATGTCAATCACATCTAATCATCAATATTTATTAAACATGTGCATAAAACCCCTTCACCCCAGTCTAGTGCTCAAAGAGATTATACAAGTCCGCAATACAGGTTTGGGGGAAGTGACAAGACGTCCTATTTGGCTAGTGTCTACTGGTGGATAGAGGTCTCTGGAAAGGATTAAGTCCAAGCCATGTAGGTGGGTGAAGTGGATCGGGATGTTTGGGCAAAAGGTACAGTGATAGCCGGGATGGCTTAGCAATGGGGCCCCTGTGGAGGGTGAGTTGCACCTGTCATGGATGCAAATATTTCCAAGCCCATTCATGCCTTTTAATCTTGATTTTTTCCAAGATGTTAATCAAAGGACACTGCCCTGGCTTGGTGACCAGTGCTGGCAATGTTAGCCACAAACATTTCGCGGAAATGAGAAGGTTGGCTCGTGATGAGACCCCCTTTCTCTTGGCTATGCCACCAAGAGCCACTACCCTGGCGTGGTGACCAGATACTGGTAGTGTCATACCGCTAGATGCTCATGGACCTAATAGGTCGGCTCGTGATGAGACCTTCTATCCTCTAATTAGGTCTTGTCTTTATTGTTTTTTATCTTTTTGTTGCTTTTTCTTTCAAGAAGCTAGTCAAGGGACATTGGCCTTGCTTGGTGACCAGAAGTGACAATGTTACCCACAAGTACTTTCACGGAAATGAGAAGCCTGGCTCATGATGAGACCCCCTTTCTCTTGGCCATGCAACCAAGAGCCACTACCCTGGCGTGGTAACCAGATGATGGTAATGTCATATCGTTAGGCACCCATGGACCTAATGAGTTGGCTCATGATGAGACCCCCCATCCCTCAACTAGGCCTTGATTTATTTTTCTACGAGTCCCTCTGTTTCTTGCTGAGAATCCTTTTTTTTCTTTCTCGGGGATCCCTGGGCGAAGCATCTCGAGGTTTTATTCTTAGGCTTTTATGGCCAGTTGCTTTTACCCCCCAGGCCTTTAGCCCATTCTTCCCACAAGGTAAGGTACAACCCCTAAATGATTGGCTACCCTATAGCCAAACCAATGTAACGGGATGAGTGAGCGGGAAATAAGATGGAAAGTGGTATGCATGATGGGAACGAACGATGGCTCTTCAGAAATCCCCCCAGTGGCAACTCAAAACCTATGGACACAAGCTTGCTAGGGCATCCTGTCATCCCCCCCAGACATGGTCAAGTGGACAAGCATAAGATCCAAGCACCCGTTAGAAACAAAGGAATCAAATGCACATATTCAAAGT
The DNA here is from genome assembly GCA_010110895.2 of Picea sitchensis. Taxonomy (NCBI): domain Eukaryota; kingdom Viridiplantae; phylum Streptophyta; class Pinopsida; order Pinales; family Pinaceae; genus Picea; species Picea sitchensis. The sequence goes on from SNQJ01S0193751.1 coordinate 19,538, forward strand.
TTTTGAGAATCAGAGTGACACATACCATGATACCCAGACTCATTACCTCATGGAGCAAGAACCATCTCTGATGCAGGACCAAGCCGAAGGTGATGGATGTTGTTGTTGTTGCTGACAAAGTGGAGGCGCTGAAAAGGGGAAAAGATGGGCCCTCTAGGGCCATGCTCAAGTCGATCTGGCTCTCGATACTCCATGTCTAGGACCTGTGGGCCTCAAGACATAATCTCCTAGTTATCCCTGAAAGTGGGGGATAACAGTACCTTACAAGTCTCCTCACTCTAATCGATAAGGAAAATAGGCCATTTTGAATAAGTGTTTCTTCTTGACCCCATAAGCCCCCTTAGATTCCCCTTGACTCCATTGTCCTTGTTGGATTTGGCACTAATCTCTATTTCCTCCCATCACCTCTTTTATATCCTAAAATACCAAAAACATTGTTTTACTAAAGTTGCTCTCACTTCACCTTGTGCCTCATTGCTTAGCTTTAGTAATCCTATTAGGGATACCACTCTTGAGTTGGAGGTGAGACAACCTAAAGTGAAGAGGATAGGTTACTTAGGTGACCGTGGTGACCATCCTAGTAGTTCCCTCTTAGGTTGTGCCTTGTGGATTGGGGATTTTATCATCAAGTACAATTTGAGAGGTGACACACACCACACTCATCCATGATGTACCTAAGATATTGAATTCTATACATGTTGAATGAGCACTTCTCCGAGTTGGCAAATAGTTTGTGTTGTGGCATGGTGCTCGGTACTAGTTGAATTTGCTTCAAAGGATCTTCCAAAGTTTTGTTGAAGATGAGGATGTTACCTAAGTATAAGACCACAAAACAATTGGTAAATGGTTGCGGAATATTGTCCATCATCCTTGTGAATGTTGTCGATGCATTGGTCAAGCCAAAGGGCATGACCAACCACTCGAAGAGACCTTCCTTAGACTTGAAGGTTGCCTTCCACACATCAGTTGGCTCGAATGGCACCTACTGATAGCCTAACTTACAATCAAACTTGGTGCTTTTGAGTTGATTAAGCAAATCATCAATCCTAGGTGTTATACCTTAGATTCACTTTAGTGCATCCTATATTTTTTTCGCCAGATGTGACCATCATATGAGCAAATTATGTACCATGATGAGCCAAAAGTGTGATTATCTTTGTACTTATGTATTGTATTGGGTCATGTTTAGATGATCTATGTAATAGTGTGGGACCTAGGTGGTATCTCCAAACCCCTTATGGTCGATCATGGCTCGTCCTTTTAGTCCCCATTTCAAGATAGTCCCTGCTCTTATGGCTTGGGCTAACTTCCCCTTGGTGGCATTAAGTTGTCACCACGTTGATCATTTATGACCTGGGTCGGTATGTGAGGGTCTTAGGATGGATCTACTAGAACACATGATCTAGGGGAACTTCTAATCTCTCTCACTTCTTTGTACATAATGTAAAAGTGTTTCTCATGTTGTAAAGGTTGTTATACCTATTTAAAGCACACTTATCTTATGCCTAAGCATGGACCCCCATGTTATGCAATTGTCACACTTTGGCCATCTACTCTTGGAGATGATTCTAAAGGTGCTCACTTGGTTTCATATTTCCCAAGGCAGTACATGTATCCCAAGGCACTGGTCACATCATCCAAGGCACTTTGGGGCTATTTACACTTCTTTGCATGCCACATCACAGATCCTAGAGTGCTCTCCTCATTCATCATTTTTTGAGCTATTTATTACTTGATTTGAGAGATGACCTCACACATGTGGATGTCATACTAACCGTTGGGGATCTTATGACCCATTTTTTATTTGGAGGGTCACTTTTCATGCTTTGTGGAGGTACCTTTGCTTGAGATATGGACATGGTCATACCTCAAAGACATCTTTTGAGGATTTGTAAGCATGATTAGAGGAGTCATCCACTTCTTGGGGGTCTTTTCACTTCACCCATGAGTTCATTCCACCTTTGGAGGCTAAATGTTGGCACTTTTCTTCCTTGGAGGGCTTCTACACCATGATTTGAGGCTTATACCATGCATTTCAAGAAGAACGTTGTGCTTATTCACCAAGTCACCCTCTCTTTTGTGGGACTGCCCCATGTCTCGGAGGATTTTATGTACATGTGGCATATTTTACTTGTATCTTGACTTAGTCTCCTTCATTATGTGGATGACAAATCATTTTTGTAGATCTCCTAGGCTAAATTTAGGGAGATGAGAAAATAATAAAGAATGAGAAGGATGTAAAAGCCTCATCTATAAATAAAGGCTCTCCTCTCATTCCATATGGTTGTTGTTGTTGTTGGATATCATTTCAGAATACAAATTTGTTGAAGATCTACCTATTGGGGTTTTGGTGTGAATTCTTGGAGCTCTCTCTTTCTTGGTTTATTCTTAGTGCATCAAATATTTGTTGTGATAGTTCAAGACTTCTACAAAGCTTTCAATATCTATCCATTTCAGGGGTTACTATACCACTTGGAGAGAAGATGTTTAAGGGTTTTTTCCTTCCTTCTTCTCTTGTTAGCTTGGGTAAGTGCTCAATCCTTTGCCTTGATTTTCCTCTTGGTTCCTTGGCAAGGGTTTTGAGTATTATATTCAAGTTATAGTTGATCTTGTTGGGGAAGGTTTTTCCCTTGTGGAATCCCTTCTTGTAGGGCCTTGGTCTTCATCAATGTTGATAACATCAGAGATTTTTTGCCGATGTGGCGAAAAATCACGATTTTTTCGGGCCGCCAATTTTTAGTTCATTGTTATATATCTTTAGAACTTGATTCTAAACTTATTGGGCCGTTATTTCATATAGCATATATCTTGCCCTAGTAAAATCGTCCAAGACATCTTGCTTTCAAGTGGATTATCTCTCTCTTGGATGGTTTTTTCTTGACTTCAAATCTGAAATTTCTGTGTTAATTCATCATAAAACAGATTTAGAAGTTGTGGACAGCCATAAGTTTGTCCTTGTTCTAGCATATAATCACTTAGTAATCAAAGCACGCATTGCACCATTGATTTGTGTTAGTTGTGTTATCGCGCAGTTTATAGTTTGGATAATGGCTTGATGAAAAGAGATCAAACTGGCATAACTGAACCAATCCCACCCACTGTCACCTCGATGGGAAGGTTCTTTCTGTTTAGGGAGGTAAGGCCCAAGGGAGACGTCACCGGTGACCTGGGGTTTTGAGAAGGCAAGAGGTAGAAAAGCTAAGTGTTAATGATCCCCCTCACAAGTCACCACCTGATCAGAAAGTCTTGGCTAAACAGCCAATAAAGATAATCGGAAGTAACAACCAAGAAAGGAGTACCTTCCTGAGACAAAGCAACAAGAAAATATATATGCAAGCTTGCTTACTGGTTAGTACTTCATTTAGTCAATGACTTTCCTGATAATAAGCAATTTAGCAATAGTATTGATGAAGTAAATCAATGGTTTATACAATAGCAATGATTATAATATCACTTCTCAATAAATGTTGAAAGAAACTTGGCATTCAATGTTACAGTATCAATACTTTATAAACAATGCCTTAATCAATTATTCAATTGCTTAAAAGTGAAATGAAAGTTGCACATAGGTGTTTATGGTACAAAAAAGGTAACGACGGCATTAGGATTAGTAGAGTTAGTCTAGATTAGGGTTAGTATGGTTAGGGTTTGTTCAAAAGTATTAGGAGTTTGTAAGATCAAGTTACTCAACACATGTGGCCTTAGATCAATGCGTTCCTAGGGTGTATGGAGTCAAAAAGAGGACACAAAAGCTGAAAGATCAAGTGATAATGGTTAAACTAGGGACAAGAGAGTTAAACCTTGAGGTGTTGCTATGGCAAGGCCTCAAGGATGAAACCCTAGGGGAGAGAGGCTCACTTTGGTGTAGAAAACCTAGGCCTCGGTGCTCTCTCCTCCTTCCTTAGCCTATTGGCAACGGCTAGCTTAAAAAATGGTTGATAAGAGGTAAGACAAGAGGGTTTGTCAGCCATGTGTTGTTAAAGCAAGGCTTTACTAGGCAAACCCTAGGGAAAATCGACTCATCAAGGTGTAGGGGAACTAGGCCTTGATGCGTTTTCTCCTTCTTAGCTCATCAAATAGGAAAAACGGCTAGCAAGAAGAAGAAGGATGGAGTTTTTCTATGGCAAGGCTCTATCCTCTTCAACAAATAAAATGGCTTAAAACCTTGGTAGGGACATGAGACAAGGACCTTCAATGTGTGCTTGTCACCTAGGGTTTAATTCAGCAAATTACACCAAGAAAACAATACTACAACCATTCAATCAAGAAGTTTTGCAAAAATTCACTTACATTTAACCAAGAAATCATATAGCAAACCCTAGTTGTAACACCTTCCAAGATAAATGCCAAAAATGCCAATAAAAGTCCAAAAATGTCTTCCTTCAACAAGTGCGCCTCCCAATTTCAGCCAAGAACCCTTAGAATGGCGCAAATTTCAGACCTCACTAATGAGTGAGTGAAAGATGATGAAAAAATGAAGGCAAAAACCCTCAATTTATACAGTACAATGACCTAAATTTACTTTTTAGGTCATAAAAAGGCCGACAAGACCAAAATACTAAAATCATATTGTTTTACATTAAATGTTTGAAAATTAAACCCTAATCAAGCAATAGAGAGACGTCATCCCCTCTCTAGGGTGACGTTAGCCCCTTTTAGGGCAAATGGAGCCTCTTGGAGCAAAACATTAGCCCTCCTTGGGCTTCTCCAAGCTGCCACACATGCCAACACTGCTATATCTGCCTCCCAAAATGTCCACACTGTTGGGTGACGTCATGGGCACCCTGGGAGATGTCCTGGGCCTTCCAAGGCCAACGTCCCTGTGGAGAGGGCTCAAGCCCCCTAGGTACAGGTCTACTCAACTGCCTCTGGTGGTTTCTTCTACTCTTCCCTGATACAAGAGCTCTGCCCCCTGCTGGGGTCTCAGCATCCATCGAGTGGGCTCTCCAGCCCCATGGAGGTTCGAACTGATCATCTCCCCATGTCTACCTATCCATCGTGGTACCTGTTTATCGGGCATGATCCTACACATCAACAGCTACGCCCTCCATGGGCTCATCAGTCATAGGGATCATAGCAATGTCAATCACATCTAATCATCAATATTTATTAAATATGTGCATAAAACCCCTTCACCCCAGTCTAGTGCTCAAAGAGATTATACAAGTCTACAATACAAGTTTGGGGGAAGTGACAAGACGTCCTATTGGGCTAGTGTCTACTGGTGGATAGAGGTCTCTAGAAAGGATTAAATCCAAGCCATGTAGGTGGGTGAGGTGGATAGGGATGCCTGGGCAAAAGGTGCAGTGGTAGCAGGGATGGCTTACCAATGGGTGCCTCTGTGGAGGGTGAGTTGCACCTGTCATGGATGCAAATATTTCCAAGCCCATTCATGCCTTTTAATCTTTATTTTTCCAAGATGCTAATCAAAATACACTGCCCTCGCTTGGTGACCAGTGCTGGCAAAGTTAGCCACAAACATTTCACGGAAATGAGAAGGCTTGTTCGTGATGAGACCCCCTTTCCCTTGGCTATGCCACCAAGAGCCACTACCCCGGCGTGGTGACCAGATATTGGTAGTGTCATACCGCTAGATGCTCATGGACCTAATAGGTCGGCTCGTGATGAGACCTCCTATCCTCTAATCAGGCCTTGTCTTTATTGTTTTTATCTTTTTATTGCTTTTTCTTTCACGAAGCTAGTCAAGGGACATTGCCCTGGCTTGGTGACCAGAAGTGACAATGTTACCCACAAATACTTTCACGGAAATGAGAAGGTTTGCTCGTGATGAGACCCCCTTTCTCTTGGCCATGCAACCAAGAGCCACTACCCTGGCGTGGTAACCAGATGATGGTAGTGTCATACCATTAGGCACCCATGGACCTAATGAGCTGGCTCGTGATGAGACTCCCCATCCTTCAACTAAGCCTTGATTTATTTTTCTACGGGTCCCTCTGTTTCTTGCTGAGAAGCCTTTTATTGCTTTCTCAAGGATCCCTGGGCGAAGCATCTCGAGGTTTTATTCTTAGGCTTTTATTGTCAGTTACTTTTACCCCCCAGGCCTTTAGCCCATTCTTCCCACAAGGTAAGGTACAACCCCTAAATGATCAACTCTATTCCCAGACCAAGGTAACAGGATGGGTGAGCAAGAAATAGGATGGAAAGTGGTATGTATGATGGGAACGAATGATGGCTCTTCAGAAATCCCCCCAGTGGCAACTCAAAACCTATGGACACAAGCTTTCTAGGTCACCCTGTCATTCCCCCTAGACATGGTCAAGTGGACAAGCATAAGATCCAAGCACTTGTTAGAAACAAAGGAATCAAATGCACATATTCAAAGGTTTTGAGGATCAGAGTGACACATACCATGATACCTTAACTCATTACTTCATGGAGCAAGAACCATCTCTGATGCAGGACCAAGCCGAAGGTGATGGATGTTGTTGCTGCTGCTGACAAAGTGGAGGCACTGAAAGGGAGGAAAGATGGGCCCTCCAGGGCCTTGTTCAAGTCGATCTGGCTCTCGGTACTCCATGTCTAGGACATGTGGGCCTCGAGACATAATCTCCTAGTTATCCCTGAAAGTGGGGGATAACAAGTTGATTACACTCTTTGTGCCCTAAAGTAGCTTAAAAGAGGTCCTTCCCTCTTTGAAGTTTTATTGGTTGAGTGATAGTTATTTAATTGCAAATATGAAGTTGTTCATTCATCATAAAAACGGATTTGGAAGTTGTGGACAGCCATAAGTTTGTCCTTGTTCTAGCATATAATCACTTGGTAATCAAAGCACACATTGCACCATTGATTTGTGTTAGTTGATTACACTCTTTGTGCCCTAAAGTAGCTTAAAAGAGGTCCTTCCCTCTTTGAAGTTTTATTTGTTGAGTGATAGTCATTTAATTGCAAATATGAAGTTGTTCAGATTGTTTATCTTTCACATCAGATTTGGCACACACATCCACTAGTTCTTAACCCTCTTTCTCAAGTGGATATATTGGTGGTTTATGCTATTGTTTCTAATTGGTTATTTTTTATGTATTTAATCACTTATTGGAATCCTTTTACATTTAAGTGGTATACATTGTGTGAATTCTTTGAAGTATATCATAAGATTGCATGGTAATTAATTCACTAAAAGGTTTACTTAATCAAATAGTGATACTCCCCTTGGCTTCTAGGAGTTGGCCTAAAGTGAAGGGGAACGTGTACTAAAGTGACAGTGGTGCACTTCCCATCTTGTTGCCCCAAGTTAGAACCTGTGTTGGGACTTTTCACAAGGGTGCTAGTTCAAGTGGTAACACTAGGGATGGGGCATTGCTTCTTAATTGTGATTTTGTTCAAAGCTCTGTAGTCAATATAGATTCACCATGCCTCGTCCTTCGTCGAAACTAGTACAATAGGGCTCCCACAAGCTGAGAAGCTTGGTCAAATGTGGCCCTTCTATATCAGCCCTTGAATCTGGCGTTTGATCTCCTCATTCTCCAAAAGAGAGCATCTATACATATGGCCATTGGGTTGAGGGGAAACCAATGTCAAATCAATTGTATGCTTTACCCAACAATGCAAAGATACCATGTTGGTGAGATGAAGATGTCTTTGTATTCTTCCACCAACTAATCTACCTATCTCTACTGCATAGAGGAAGCCCTTGCAGAGGTCTCGCGGTTGTTGTAATTTTCTTTGCTCCTTCTGAACGGACCATGAAGAGGACAAATCTCCTAGTCTAAGAGATTATCTTTCTACACTACTTAGCAATGATCGGTGAGATTGTGATAGTTGAGTCTACCTTTGGTATTTATAGAGCCCATCTCCAAGGTGATAATGACATTACGAGGCCTGGATTGGTAAACAACATGATGCTTCCACATATATGGTCATCCTAAAAGACCATCACAAACTTCAAGTGGGGTAATGTCACCCAATACCTCATCTTTGAAGGACTTGATGTCACATTGTAGGCAACATTGTTGACTAACGTGAATGTCTCGTCCCTACCTCAGCCAACCGATGGTGTATGGTTGGGTGTACAACATCATTAGTAGCTTCATCTTCCTGATGACCTCAGTTGAGATCGGGTTTTTTTGGCTATCATTATCCATAATGAAATACAACGATGTCCCCTTCACCCACATCTATGAGTGGAGGAGGTGCTCACCTTCCTTGGGCTCCCCTAGTTGCATCTTTGCGGTGATAATAGTAACACTGGGTTCCATGTCAATGCTTTGCTTTCCCTTATTTGTAGAATTTTGTGGCATTCGGGCTAAATCAGAGTCCAAAATTTTCGGCATGACCAATAATGAGATTGTCTCGTACAATATTCATCATTGTTGTGCCAAGAAATTTTTGTGGTGGTCACACTACTTCCCTATGTCTTTCAACTTCCCGTTCTTCTTCTTTGCATGTTGCTTTGACTTATTGTCTCGAAGCTGATATCTTTACTCTATCGTTTGTTTCGAGAGATAATGTTGCCTTTACCCTTGTTGTGTTGCAGTTGATTTCCAAAGCCAAACTTTCTTACCCTTCTGCCAAATTTTTTGCTCAATCTTAATAGCATAACGATAAGCGATTCCCAACAAAGAGATGTCAAAAAACTCCATTTATGTTTGGATGTACCTATGTAGGCCATCGTAGTATTTGTGAACCAAGTTTCATTCGAAGTCCCTAATACCAATGTCAAAAGCAAGGGGTAAAACTCGTTGATGTACTATGGCACGACTTGGTCCTTACCATGGGGAAGAATCGTCCATCTCATGTATTGATCTTCATAGTTCCTAACAAGTAAATACTCCTCTTAGAGGGCATCGACAATTCCCCCCAAGTGGAATCTGTCGCATACAGTTCAAAATCTCTAACACATTACACATAGTACGTATCTCGTCAGTCTCTAACGTGAGGAAAGGCCTTCAGAAGTGCAAAGGTGATCTTCTCACTGTTGGAAATGTTGTGAACACAAAAATAACCCTCTAGCAAATTTAACCATCTCTCCAAAGCTTTTGCACCTAACATGCCTTCAAAAAAAAAGGATATCAAATTAACTTGTATCTTGAAGACATATAAAAAACACGTACCTTCAAGCAGAGGGATATCAAATTAATCTCTACCTTCAAGCTTCCTAGAGCAACAACTTGATAGGATCTTCTACTTTGTTGTCTTTCTTTACTCCACCTACTATGGGAGACCACTTAGATAAGTGAGGTAAATCTTCACCAAGCTCAGTTAGTTCAAGGCCCAACTCCCAATACCCTAACCAATGTTATTAGGACCAAACCAATTGACCCCAGAAACAAGAACCAAAACCGGTAAAAAAAAGGAAACAAAACCAGTTGACCAAAAAATACATAAAATATTCAAATTTTGATTAAAAAAAAATATCTTCATGTACATCCATGTAAATCCAAACCATTAGACACCATATATGCAAAGTTTTCTCGTGTATATAGCATTGTAAGGGTGAATATAGAAAAATGGCATCGTGTGCAATACACATCTAAAGGTGAATATAGCAAAATGGCATCGTGTGAAATACACATCTAAACCAAAATAGATTAACATTAAGGCTCCAAATGGCCAGCAAAGTCCAAAAACAATCATACTATAGTCTACAATCAAATCACACTACAAAATCATCCAAATCTAGATCCTTTACATTCTTTGAATGGGTATGCCCAACATCTTGACTCAATGTCCTTGAAGTTCCAACACCAATGTCCACATCCTGTGGTGGTGGAAGTGGTCGCAAGTCATCCAGGATAAGTCCATTCATGATAGAAGGGGGCATGTTAGGGAGCTAACCTCCCTAACCCCTCACGTAGATAGAATAATATATTTCCATGCAATAAAGGCCAACATTAGTTAATTAGGCCTATTTAATAAATTGGAATAAGTCAATGTAAGAAGACCTAATAGAAGCTTTCGCTTCTAGAAGGATCTTCCTCTAGAATGATCTTTAAGAGATAGAATTAGTATAAATAAGAGTAGGAATCATGAGAAGTTTTGTCTGGAGAATTATTGTAATAGAGCGTTGCTCTGCTAGAGGTTGCCCCCTCGAAGAGTTAAGAGAACATTGTTTTCTATCAATAAAGGTATTATTTTGGTGTTGTGGTTTCATATATTGTGTTGTTCCACTGTTATTCTCTGCAGTATTTTTATTTTCGGCTATTATAATAGATTCGGTACCTTACAAGTGGTATCAGAGCACTTTCCTTGGCAGAAAATTGTGGGTTAATTCTTTTCAGGGTTGAGACGTATTCTGGCGTCTTAAAGCTACAGAGATTTGTCATTCAGCGCATAAATCCGCGGTCGGGGAAGCATACACGCAAGAACTACAAGCGGTACTTAAGAGCACATTGTTGCGCCACCCTTGTAACCCATGTTGGTACCCCTTCGAGTGGTAGTGCATCATACAACACCTGTATATGGATCGGCCTAGATATCCTGAAGACTTTCGTAAATAAACTGATCGGTTGCCTGACTGCTATAGTGCCACCGAGAACAACACTTGGGAAGATACTCTCTAGTACCTGGGTAATCGGGTAGTACGGCTAAGGGTACAGTCTACCCTCCTTAGTTGGTGCCCTAAGATATTGGGTTGAGTACTATTGTTCGACCTCACACGTATACCAAAGAACTATAGCACGGGTCAAACCCTTGTCTGTAGAAACCCTGCAAAAACCCTAACCCCTGGGACACAAACACACAGAAAGGAAACAGACAAGATTTCTCATGTTCAGAATTTGGGCATTTCGACACTGCTTTTTTCCTATTAAGAATTTGGGCATTTCGACACTGCAGTATTATTCAGATCGAAGTATAACTCCGCAAGAGTTAAAAAAAAAAATTGGGGCCTACCCACACCCTTATTTGAGACCTATCCCATTGGACTCCTCTTTTCATCTTGATCGCAGTGATACCTATAATTTTTTAACCTTCTTTTTCCTATGGTCCCGACACCTCTACTTAGGACCTATTCCATTGGACTCCTCTTTTCGTCCTAATCACAGTGATACCTATCATTTTTTAGCCTTGTTTTTCCATGGACCACCTGCACTTTTCAACCACCTTTCTTTCCCACCTCTTCCTGTGTTTTCCCCTCACCATGGCCACTACTTGCAACCAAGACTTTGAAAAGCGCATCGCTACCCACATAGAGTCCAAAATGGACTACCTGAAAGAGGAACTAAAGAAGGACATCAATTCTCACCTTGCCAGCCAGCTTAAATCCCACCTTGAGTCTCAGCTTGACTCATTTGCTGCCAAGGTCCTGGAAAAACTGCCCATTCCTAGAATCCATTCATCTGACCAACCTTCTAACCTCGAAGGTACAGCTTCCTCCAATTCCCAACAATTTCAATCCAACCCTTTTTATCGTGATCTGCGTCTTCCATGAGTGGAGGTGAACAAATTTGATTGCTCAGATCCCACTGGTTGGGTCACTCAAATGGAACACTACTTCTCCTTGCATGGCATCATTGATGACTTGGCCAAACTTCGTTACGGTGTCCTCTATTTGGATCCTGAATGTTGGCAATGGTGGCAATGGCTTAGAGAATCACGCCAAGGATATGTGGCTTGGACCCAGTTTGTGGCCGAACTTTATGACCACTTTGACACTGATACACACTCCCTAGGCCATCTGACCAAATTGAAACAATCAGGTACAGTGGAAGAGTTTATCGCTGCATTTGAGCAATTAGCTTTCAGAACAGAGGGCATGTCTGATACCTTTTTCCGAGAATGCTTTATCAGTGGCCTCAAAGGATGAAATTCAAGCCGAAGTCCTCATGATGCACCCCCAGACTTGGTTGGAAGCTACTCAACATGCCAAGGAAGCACAACATGTTGTTTGTTCCCAACACCGCAAACCTTCTTTCCCTCCGTGCCATCGCCCTCCCACTCATACCCCTCATTCCACCCCTCTCAAGATTCAAAAATTAACCCGAGCAAAAATGGTTGAACAACAACTCAAGGGCCTTTACTATAATTGTGATGAAAAATATTTTCCGAGGCACAAGTGTAAGGAACAGGAGTTGCTCATGGCCATCTCTAAGGATGTTGTTGATGAAGAGGTCGAGGCTTCTCATGCAACAGAGCTACCTGAGTCAACTCCTATCACTCTGCCATCGGATCCACCAAAAGTTAAACCGGTCATTTCATTGAATGCACTCATTGGCTTCTCTGCTCCCCAAACCCTCAAGCTAATTGGCTACATTCAAAATTGGAAGGTCACCATCCTAATTGATAGTGGTAGCACTCATAATTTCATTCATTGACGCATTGCTCAAGAAACTCATTGCTATATCCATGCAGTCAACAATTTTCAAATCATGATTGCCAATGGAAGTTCGATGAAATGTGGGGGGCGTTGTGAAAATGTGTCTCCAAATTGGCCAGTACAACCTAAAATCGCATATGTTCGCTATCGACATGTGTGGTTGTGACATTGTGTTAGGTGCAGAATGGTTATGCACTCTCGGTCCCATCCTCATGGATTTTAAGGAATTGACCATGCAATTTCAATAGGACGGCCAGCAGTATAAGTTCCAAGGCATCACAATAGACTCCCTTGAGATCATCAATTCCCATCAAATAGAAAAGCTCCTCAAAAAAGGTCATTCGAGCATTATTGCCCAACTCAATGACATTCAAGCAGTGGAGACACCATCTGTGCATCCTAACCTCCAATCTATACTCTCCAAACACCAAACCAATTTTTCCACTACCCATGGCCTTCCCCCTTCCCGCAGTGTTCACGATCATTCCATTCCTCTAGTTCTGGGCAGACTTCCTCCCAATGTTCGCCCATATCATCATCCCTTTGCCCAGAAGAATGAAATGGAGAAAATTGTTCAAGAATTGCTCAACGCGGGTGTCATTCGCCATAGTACCAGCCCCTATTCTTCTCCTGTGATCATGGTCCTCAAGAAAGAAGGCACGTGGCGGCACATGTGTCCAAACTTTCGTGCTCTCAACAAACTCACCATCAAAGACAAGTTTCCCATTCATGTCATTGATGATCTATTGGATGAATTGAGTGGTGCTCAATACTTTACTAAACTTGATCTTCGTTTTGGTTACCAGCATATACGTATGAAAGAGGTTGACATCCCCAAGATGGCATTTCGAACTCATGAGGGCCACTATGAGTTCTTGGTCATGCCATTTGGCCTGTGTAATGCCCCCTCCCCTTTCCAAAGTCTCATGAATCATGTCTTTTGTCCTTTTCTCCGTCATTTTGTCTTAGTTTTCTTTGATGATATTCACATCTATAGTAAAGCATGGACAACCCATCTTTCCCATGTGGATCAAATTCTCCATCTCCTTTATCAGCACCAACTTTTCCTCAAACAATCTAAATGTGTCTTTGGCGCCTCAGAAGTGGAGTATTTGGGTCATATTGTCGGCAAGGATGGTGTAAGGGTAGATCATAAGAAAATTGAAGCTATGCAGGATTGGTCTCGCCCCAAAACTCTCAAGAGCTTGCGTGGTTTTCTAGGTTTAGCAAGCTATTATCGTAAATTTGTTAAGAATTATGGCAAAATTGCAGTGCTCTCCTTAAAAAGAATGCTTTCAATTGGACTCCTGCAGCTGATCAATCCTTCCATGCTTTGAAAGACATTATGTGCACCACTCCTATCCTGGCCCTTCGCCACTTTAAAAATACTTTTGTCCTAGAATGTGATGCTTTCGGGAAAGGAATTAGCGCAATTCTCATGCAAGAAGGACGGTCGGTGGCCTTCACCAGCAAACAACTTTCGGAGCGCCATTTGGGCCAATTAATTTATGGAAACGTTGGCTATTCTGAATGTCGTGGATCTCTGGCATCCTTATCTCTTGGGCCAACGCTTCCAAATTAAAACAGATCATGAGAACCTCAAGCATTTTCTGGAACAACGAATTTACTGCCCTGAGCAACAAAAATGGATGACCAAGCTATTTGGATATGATTATGAGATAATTTACAAGGGCAAAGAAAATGTGGTTGTTGACACTTTTTCCAGGAAGTATGAAGACAAAGGATCCCTTTTTTCTCTTTCCTTCATTGTACCAGATTGGCTCCAAGCTATTCACTAGGAATGGCTGCAACATCCCAAAAATTTTGGCCTTATCCCACAGTGGAAAGACAATGCTTAGGTAGAAGCCCCACACATGTTTTCAACTTGGGGAAGCATGATGTGAACAAGGTAGAGTCAAGGTGGGCATTGTTTTTCATGTTTAGGTAGAAGCCCCACCTTGGCTTCAACTTGGAAACATCTTAAAAAGACAAAAGGCAATAAATGGGCTTGGAAAAAGGTTGCATTGAAAACGAAGGTGCGACACACCCTCAATAAAGGCACCCATAAATGAGATACTACGGTCCCTTGTATGTCATGAACCCCATGCCCAAGAGTCTTGCCCCCATCCATATCACTTCATCCACATGACTTAGAGAGAGGTCCACTCGGGAAACACTCCTAAACTTGAGGTACGATTCACCCAATAGATCGCTTTGTCAACCCTCCCGTACCTAAACTCGGCAAATTGCATAGGGTCTTTGGGCACTTGTTTATTTTAATGAGGTGGTTTGGATGTACATGCTTAGATGGCTCTTTTATTGATTTGATTTACTTATCATGATGCATTTGACTTGAGATCCTTGCAGGGCATATTCATTGTGTTTGCAGGACCTAGTTGGTGGACAGATTTGGAAGAACAAGCCTAGCTTGGGCTTCCCTCGGACTTGAAGCCCGCAGGTTGGATGCCATGGACCACACACTGGACGACGATGACAGCCTTTGGAGGCATTAGGATGTTGATGATTACAGCGTCGTGTGACATTCTCCAGGATACGTTCTCCTTTGTAACTGAGTTGAGTCGACCAATGAGAGAACCCAGTGTTGGGTGTGCCCATGTGATGGGGTGTATCGTTCTCCTCTAGACTGAGTTGAGTCATGCCCCAGTGTTGGGTGTGCCCATGTGATGGGTGTATCGCTCTCCTCTGTGTGAGAGTTGAATCGATGTGGTCTCCTACCTTTGTACTCCTGTGGACTCAGTTGAGTCATGCTTGAGATGGTACTCCAGATGATTTTCCTATGGACTCAATTGAGATAGAGATATGTTGATTATGACGTCCCTCTGGCTGAGCACAGGTGGACGTGTCCCTAGTGGCTGAGCACTAGTGGACGTGTGGATCCCTTGCTATATTGTCTAAGTGTAAGATTTACTTGTAACCCTAATTATGATGTAAAGGGTACAAGTCGGCCCCACCAT
>SNQJ01S0193753.1:0-17718 GCA_010110895.2 Picea sitchensis
GTACAAAGACGATGCAAACAAGATATGTACAAGAACTAAGAAGAGTATTGTTACCTTCAGAAGAAGAAGTCTCTTTCATCCTGCTTAGTCTTCTTTGTAGGTTCCTTTTCTTCGACAACTGATGCTTCGTGTTTCCCCTTCCTTTTATTTAGTTTGGGACAATGATTCTTGTAGTGACCATACTTTTGATAGTTGAAGCATTGTATTTATGAAATATATTTCTCTTGATTTGGCTTCCTCCTTGAACCAATCTTCCTTTTGTTCCTGAAATTCTTGAATCTTATTGTGAAGGCTTGATCATCGTATTTTTTTGGGGGTTTCTCTTTTTCACTGATCCTGGATTCTTCTTGAGCGTAGCAAGTCCAATGTTTTTCAAATGTAGGATACTCCTTCCTTGTGTTCATGCTTGCGGCAAATGCATCCCATGTCTTGGGAAGACCATTGAGTACTATGTTTACCAATTTTTTCTCTGAAATGATCTCTTCAATATCTTGTAGTTGATTTCTTAACTGGGATATCCTCACAAAGTATGATGTCATGCTATCATCATCATTCATCTTCATGTCACCGAGCTCATTCTTTAGACTCATTATTTGTCCAATGTTTCTAACTGAGAAGAGGTTTGTTAGGTCATTGTACATATTTTTCGATGAGTCAAGATGGGAGATGTAGGGTATCAAGTGGTCTTTTATAGAGTCCACTATGATACTCATGGAATTGATGTCACCATCTTTGAAATTCTCCATAACTGCAATGTTCTACGGTTCCTTCTCTTTTCCTTCTTCAAACTCTGGTTCCACGATCTTTTCTTTCATGATATCCAACACTTTATTCTTGGCAAGGATGAAGTCAATCCTTGTATTCCACGCTCTAAAGTTAGAAGCTCCATCTAAATTGTTCTCTGACTTCATAGAGTAAGTCATGGTTTCTTTGACTTGGTCAACCCTATATTTGACCAAAAACTCAAACTTGACGTCTTGGCTTGCTGAGAGGACTAGGAGATGCACTAGGCTAGGGTGCATTGATCTATCCAGAAATTAGGTCAATCCCTTCACTTAAGGTGTCTCAATGAGATAATTAGGGTTTCTGTAATTGCACCTGCTAGTAACCCTAGTGGCAGTGCTATGGTGACTGCTCCTACTAGAAACCCTAGCGGTAGTTCTTCAACAAGCTTAATATCCTTACGTCTATGTTTCCTTCCAGCGGTTAGACTGAATGAAGGAGGTGTGGACCCATAACCTGTTAGAATATGAATGAATGTGCTCATTTTACCATTGACAATATTGCTATTGTCACCCAACCATAGGCTGGGGCCACCCTCCAAGCACCTTAACCTTGATAGAGAATCACTCTGGAAGAAAACCCTAGGCTAGATAGACAAACAAAGGGTGGCGCACCAACAAGAGCTGATCAAATAGTCCAAATCCTAACCAAGAGATAGTCCAATCCAAACGTGATCTGCTAGCTACAACAGCTGCAATGGAAGCTCTCATCCAAACCTGCACACAAAATTGGACACTGCAGTGTGCACAAGTGTTGCTCTGCAATTCTGAGACTGCCTGCCAGAATGAAGACTAGCCTCCTGTATTTATAGTAAATTTGGCTAACTGCCTGGGCCGACTTTTCATTCTAGGTATCTTTCTGTTTAGTATATATTATTTCTTATGTCTGACTTCTTCTCTTGGAGGCTAATAACCTAATACAAGTTATCCTCTTGAGATGACATGTCTTCTAGGGTTATTAGCCAACACATTAGGGTGTCTTCTTGCTTCCCGGAATATTCTATTCTCATCAGGTTTACACGTGGAGGTAAATACCTCCCACGGCTACCATAATATCAATAGAAATATTCCACCCTAACCAATCTTAGGGAAGCATCACTCAGGTTATTCATTGGATTATATTGCTGAAGATTTCCTACATATTTGCAGAGTTTTTGTGGCTTGGAAAAAAACAATTTCCTTCAATTGCAACAGTGTGGAGAAGGGATCGTGGTGTGGATTGATTTTTGGTGGAAGGAGGGGCGAATCCCATCTTTCCAAGGGTGTTTTCATGAACAGGTTCGAGTTACACTAGAGAAGAGTTTTTTTTTCTTGTGCTGGGCTCATTTTTGTATGAGGAGGGTGCTCCCTTTCAGAGAGAGGGTCGAGTTTTAGATAGCATGACCATTTTTTTCCTATAGCAGCCAAGACAATCAGTCAGGGGGGCCACCCACCTAATATAATAGTAGAGATGTCTTGCGGGAGGGTGCATATTTGGAGTTAGGGATGCATTTATTTTGTGAGAAGACAAAACTCATGAAGTGGCAGAGCTTATCAACTATATGAGGTTGATTTTATAACAGAAGAACTATCTCTTTCCTATAGAATAGGTTGGGTTGATTTATGTGGCATTTGTTCTTTGGTGGGTGCTGATCTGGGCTACCAAATCCAACCAGCATTGCAACAAAAAAATCTATAGCAAATATCTCAATGTGAAGACTGTGTTCTAAAAAGGAGACCAAGTTTCCAAGAGTTTGAGGTCGATTTCATTCTACAATAGAGTTATTGTTATGAACATAAAATACATATAAATGGATATTCATAACATAATAATTAATTAGTAAATATTTAGTAAATAGTAATTATTAATAATGAAAGGACATGTTCTCAAAAGACATGTCTAGTGGTGAAAGGGCACCCTTGCGTGGGTATATAAACAAGCCCTCATTCTCAATTGTAATCATCATATTTTTATCGATTATTTATATTTTATATACTACTATACAATTGCATACCTAGTTATCTACTACATTGGTATCAGAGAAGATCGGTCCTCCCCCAAAACCCCACAACCCATATCGTAAAAGCACACTCACTCACGCCCAACCTTCTGCCATATCCCTTGTTGATTAAGGTTGGTTGTCATTGATGTCAACACTTGAAGAAAGACCTGTAGCACAAAGGTTTGGGTAATGGACCCAATAGTGTTTGATATAAATATTACTCATTATTTTTTTGTCATGGTTGATAAGAATTAAATATGGATGAATTCCAAAGTGGTCCCCTTATCGTAAAATCCCTCACGGGAAGATGCTTTGTGGAGTAAGAAAACACATGCTTAATTGTGGAATAATGAGATGAAGGAAAGTGAATTTGTTAGGGAAAATATCCTATATGGATAGTTCTTGTCATGTTAATTCCGGTGGTATGTGGAATTTCACATAATTCCTCACGGTTAGAAAGTTATGGCCATGAGAAGTTGGAGACCCAAGGTTTGGGTAATGGACCCAAGTTTGTTTGATGGGTAATGGTATGAGTTATGATATATTTTTAGATAATAGTATTATATATGGATAGTACATGTCATTCCATTTCTGGTGGTATGTAGAACATCACATAACTCCTCACGGTTTGAGAGTTATGGCCTTACGAAGTTGGAGGACCCTCATATGTCATTTAGAAGCCCCAAAAGGTCCCTCACGGGTTGGAGGACCCTCACATGTCATTTAGAAGCCCCAAAAGGTCAAAAGTAATCAAAGTGGTTTCAAGAGGATTTTAAAAGGTAAATAATAAAGGAAGTGGGATGAATGTATTATAATTCAAAGTGAATACAAAAATAGAAATTATTATTTCAATAATAATTTTAATGGAAAATTAGAAGTGGACCCAACCCTAAAATAAGGGAAAGTGGTAAATAAGTGACCTAGAAGATGTTTTTGATGAAGCTACTTTGAGAGTATAAACAAGAGGCAAGGCTCTCTCATTTTGAATCACACATGAATATTATTGAATAAATATAGTTGTCTTAGGTATAAATTAACCCCGTGCATACAAATGATATCTGTCAAATTGAGAAAGTGAAGAAAGAATAAATCCAAGGAAGGATAAATTATTTTGATGGTGTTTCTAAGGTATGTTATTTCTCTCAATAATCTCCAAAGATTTTCAATTCCAACATTTTTATATAATGATTCAGATCCTAAAAAATTTCTATGAAAGTGAGAAAACATATCCAAGTATCCTGGCTTGCAAATTCATCTTGGGGTTCATTGTATTTTGGGAGTTAAGCACTCTGCGGAAAATAGGGTTTGTGCCCAAATTCCAAACTAGTCAAAATCATGTGTTTCCGTAAAAACGCCATAACTTCTTCATAACAAATAGAAATTACATGAGACAAAATGGTTGGTTATCTTTTATAGTCCTGATTGGAAAGCGTTTAATAGCTTTTATAATTCCCTTCATCAAATATTTTGTGTTGGGAACTCTCTACAAGGTCTCTAGAATAAGCCGCTTAATTCAAGGTATGCCATTTTTGCTATATATCATTTTCCAGAGGTTCCAAGTAGTTCCACTTGGAGGAATCTAATAAAACACACTGAAGAAATTTTATATCGGGCTTCAGATTCATATCATGTGCCTAAAGTTATGATTACTTCAAGTTAGGGTTGTTGACTAATCCAAAACTAGGCATGTGAGACCAAAAGAAACGCTTGAAAATGCTGGCCCCTCTTACTTTTAAAGTTAAGGAAGGTCTATGACTGAGTTACAAAACTAGGTCTACAGCTACAACCTATATTTGGATGATGAAATTGATGAGGGATTTTCGCTGAGGTACATGTTGAGTACATGGTTGAGACAAGTAGTTGATGAGTTGGCACACATACATGAGGTGTATATTGATGATGTTGGGCCATTGATGATCAAGGCTGATGAGTAGGCTGACACATGACCTATAATACACTTGGTACATGGTTGGATGCAACTTGTTTCATGGTACAAGTTGATTACGTGTTGGTGCATGGTTGATGCACCTTTTTGGTACATGTTGATTACAAAGTTGGTGCATGGTTGATGCACTTGTTTGTGGTAATGTGTTGATTACTGTGTTGAGGTACCGTGTGTTGATGCATGGTTGATGCATGGTTCATATTTATTGGTATAGGGTTTCTTACAAATAATATATCTCACAAAGATAGTGCGACGTTGGTTCCATCATTCTACTTCTACTCGTGGTGGGATTCGGCATGACTGTGTGGTTGTAGCCAATCTTCTGGTTGTAGCTGGGAACATTGGGGGTTGTAGCCCCTTCTAGTTGTAGCCATAGATTTGGGGAGTTGGAGCTTCCCTAGGTTGTAGCCCCAGAAACTAGGGGTTGGAGCCTTCCTTCCAGCCTGCGTGTGGAAAACAAAGGAAGTTGGTGCTTCTAATGAATGTAATTATTCAAGACATATAAGAAAAAAAGCTTCCATGGTTTTATCCCACTTGGTTTCCATGTAAAATAATGGTGTAATGTGTACTTGTGTGACTGCTTATTTGACATCACATTACTATTGATAATAATTCTACATTGATATAACATTTGAAGAAAAGATTATAATTATGTTATTACCGCTTCACCCCCCCTCTCAATAAACCAAAAATTGGTATCGAAAGCGTGTCTCTTCAAAAACTAATATTTAACCACCGAAAGATAGATCATGGAGAGTACCAACTCAGATAAAAATGTAATATTACAGTTTGATGGACAAAAGTATGCTTTTGGTTACAAGGATGAAGGCATATATACAGCACCTGGACAAGTTTAAAATCAATTACATGGATACACAGCACTTAAGTTCCACCAACAAATGACAAAGCAGTTGAAACTCGGTGAGAATAATTCCAAAGCCATAAAATGCACTTTTGAATGGTCTGGCGGATACCAGATTCACTCAAAGTTGCACCATTGTAAAATCTCTAAAGAGATTTTAGTGGGACAAGCTTCGAAATATTTATGAACTAGATACAAAAGTCAAAATAAAGAAAAGCTTCAACCATGTGAGGTCACTTTGAACAACTAAAAATGAAGATGTGAAGATATCATAGCCTACTTCACGGTAGAATGATGAAATAGTGAATGCAATCATAGGATCGGGAGAAGAAATCAAGAATTTGTAATTGTTCAAAGGTACTAATATCTCTCTTATGAGATTCAACCTCAAGATATCAACATCTAGAAGAAACATCGCATCTAAACTCAATAAGCATGGACGAACCGCATGGGAATCTTCATAGCATATGAGATGAGAATCGAACAGGTGAGAACTGGATAAAGAAGTACCTCTTCAAAGCATCCAAAATATCAAATCAAAAGAAAAGGAACAAGAAGAATATAGCAAGAGAAACGATATCTCGAAATATGATGAAGAAGGGGCCAACTTAGTCAAAAGACTGAAAAAGTAGAACCAAATCTAAGAGGTACAGAGGTGTTTCCCTTTAATTTGTTTTAATTATGATGGTATTGGCTTACCATAACAAATGTCCCTAAGTAAGAAAGAAAATGATGAAGGCTACTCAAAAAGGAAGACAAACATATAAAGGTAAAATATCCAGCAAATAAAAGTTTTCAAGAAAAACTTTAACTAAAGAAGACATCTCATCACCAGACGAAGATGAAGTCGCAAGGATAAAGGGGAAACGTGAGAGTCTCTATTCATGGCAAAGAGAAGACTAAGAAGAATAAGGAAGAAGCATAAGGAAGAAGAAATTGAAGAGGTAGAAGTTGAATTCTAGAAGAATTAATTGAGTGCCATAGAAGTATTAGAAGAGAAAAACAAGAAAAACAAGAAACTACAAGCAATCCAGATAAGAAAAAAGACACTCAAGAACTAGAAAATGATTTCACAAAATTGAAGGTTCAAATAGAAGAAGATAAAAGAATTGAAGAAGCACTCAAAGAACAACTAGAAGGAGAGGATGGGATCATTGAAACCCTGAAGAAAATATTTTCACACTAAGAAAGGATATCTAAAAGAAAAATATGCAGAACAAAAAAAAAAAAAAAAAAAAAAAAAAAAAAAAAAAAAAAATCTTATCTTGACAAGTCCTACTTTGAATACAATCAAACAGAAAAGGGATCAATCTCCAAAAACAACAAAGCAAGAAAAAAAAATCCAAAAATTTATGCGAAGAAACAATCAAAGGGGATAAAAAGATATACAAGGAAGATTATTGTGACACTCCTCCATCGAAGATTCCATTTCGCATCCAACAATGTGATAGACAGGCCTGAAGAAGAAGAAGGATCTATAAGAGCACCTCCTTCATAATATCTTCAACCACCAGGTTCAACCATATTTTTGGTTTATGTTATGCTTGTAATAATTCTGGACATAAAGTTGCTAAATCAGAGCTAACAACAGAACAATAACTACTTTGAGAGCCATACAAAGGGCTACTCAAGAAGACCTAGTGAAACACGAGAAGAAGTTACAAATGTTTGAATCCTTGAGCACTAAAGTGGAATGCTAAATGTAACAATTTTGACACATGGCCAAAAATGCACGACAAATTCCTCATAAAGAACCCTCACCGTTGTCACAAACAAGAATCCCCAAAATTGTATGGATAAGAAAGAAAAGATGGTTGGTATTAGTAATGAAGAATGGCCAATCACTTGCCAAGCTAAACAAAGAAACATGGTTGGAAGGTTAGGTGGATGTCTAAACATTACGACAAAGTGATAGAGACAAGTTTCACATTATGAGAGGAAAGAGATGAATCATTCCCTTGGAAATAATGATTATTCATCCAAAATCATTGAAAAGGCATAACTGAATTGGGAACAAGAATGAAAAGGCGTGAAAAATGTTCAATTAGTAGAAGATATGAAAACATAATTCCTTTAAGTGTGAGTCAAAATGTGTGACCAAATAAAGTTATTTTCGATTCACAAAGTGTGAGATAAAAAAAGAAAGTTCATGGAAATTGGTCACCACAAACAAGAACTTCAAGCAAACATATATGTGTTAAGTGAAATTGAAATGAAAAGTGCTGTTCAGGGAAAGGAAGCTGAAAGTTGGCTATGGAATAGCATCGGTCACATGCATTTTGATAACCTTGTCAACGCTTAAAAAGAGAAGCACCGAGAAATGCCCTAGATCATGAAACCAACCAACACCTCTTTATGCAACCACATTGCCAACAAGGAAAGAAAACAAAGACTGTAAGTTCAAATCAAATGGTTTGTTGTTGAATATTCCTTTGGAAATTGTGCATACTGATCTTATTGGACCAACTACAACAAAAGTCTTAAAAGGTGAGAGATAATTTCATTATTAGCTGACGATTATACAAGAATGACCTGGCAGTCTTTGTTTTCTCAAGAACAAATCAAGCTTTTGAAAATTCCCAAGATCTATAAGGAAATGGTTGAAAATGAGATGATTCAAGAATCAAATTTAATATTGATAATGGAGGAGAATTCACCAAAGGAATTTCTATGGACTACTAAACAATCATGGAATAAAATGGCAATTCTCCATCGCTAGCACACCTCAACGTAATGTAGCTGTTGGAAGAAAGAATAGGACAATACAAGAAATGGCTCTCAAACAATGATAATGGATTCAAAGCTGATAGATATTTTTTTGGACACATGCAGTATATACATCAGTTCACATTCAAACAGACTAATGCTCAGAAACATTGATAAAACTCCATAGGAGCTATGGAAAGGAAGAATATCAAATGTGAAGCACTTCGTAGTTTTTTGGAAGAAAATGCTAATCAAAAGAGAAGATGGCGAATGGGAAAGCTCTGACTCAGGACAACGAATACTTGTTGGTTACCGTGCATAAGGAAAGCATACAAGTAATACAATCTAAGATTAAACAAAGTTGGTGGAAAGCATCAATGTAATAATCGATGAAACAAAGGCACTGAATCAAAGAAAGAAGAAAACAAATCAATGGAACAACTTCTGGAAGAAGAAGATGAAATAAGATGAAGATGAAAAGAAGAAGAAGAGGAAGATGAAGATGAAGATTAAAAGAACTGATAGAAGAATATCAAGTTCAGAACACATTCCAAAGACACCTAGAAAACAGGTACAAAAGAATCATCCTTCGACGCCTTATTGAAACAAAGATGCG
Source organism: Picea sitchensis (assembly GCA_010110895.2). NCBI lineage: Eukaryota > Viridiplantae > Streptophyta > Pinopsida > Pinales > Pinaceae > Picea > Picea sitchensis. Next base: position 8,894 of record SNQJ01S0193753.1, read on the forward strand.
AGTTGAGACTAGAAGAAAAATCCATTCACCTAAAAACACACCTAGCACTTTATCTACAATTGAACCAAACCGCTTTGAAGAAGCCGACAAGGATGAATTTGAATAAGGCCATGGATGAAAAGAACTGATCAAATAGAGAAAATGACACTTGGGAATTGGTCCCAAGACCAAAAGAATAAGCATCGTGGATCGGCACAAAATTGGTTTTGAGGAATAAATTGAATGAATATGGACATGTTTACAAGGAACAAAGCTAGATTGGTATGTAAAGGATATGCACAGACAAAGGAATCGGCTTCGAAGAGACATATCCCTAGTTGCCAGAATGGATGCAATCTATTTGCTTTTAGCTTTATGCATGTTCCAAAAATGTTAAAGTATATCATATGGACATAAATCATCTTTTCTAAATGGAAATTAATAGAAGTCTACATTGAACAACCATGATTTCAAATGCTTGTCAAAGAACACGAATTATGTGTAAATTAAAGAAGGTCTCTCAGGAGGTTCAAAATAGGCTCCTAGAGCATGAAAATCTAGACTGGATAAGTATCCAGCAGAATCTGCAAAAGGAAGTGCAGGCGACAACCTCTACATCAAGGTAAGTCAAGGTATATTTTATTAATTGAAGTTTATGTTGATGATATTATTTTGGTAGTGATGATGATGACAAGTTAAGCCATAAATTTGCAAAAGACATGCGAGTGAATTTGAAATGTCATTACGAGAACTATCCTTCTTCCTGGACTCGTGATATGTCAACGAAACCAAGAAATTTTTATTTCAAACCGCGGTATCGAAATGCTAAAGAGGTTCTAATGGAAGATTGCAAACCGCTTTGTCACCCCATGCAAACCACTTGTAAGTTGAGAAAAGATGATGATTCAAAGCATACGCATCGAGGCAATATAGGTCAATGATTGGCGTCCTACTATATGAAAGCATCCAGAGACATAATGCAGAAGCTGGATTGTGGCAACGATTCTAGCAAAGACCAAAGGAACTCACATGTATTATCAAGATAGAGGATCTCAGATATCTCAAAGGAGCATAATATTTTGGATTATGGTAGCCAAAAAGGAAAATATCTATCACCCTTATGGCTCATTACTGCATGCAGATTAAGGTTGTATTGATGACCGATGAAGCACTAGTGGAGCAACGCTCTAATTTAGGTGAATGTTTATTATCATGGATAAGCAAGAAACAATCATCTGTCTCTCTATCTACAGCCGAGGTATCAGGCATTGCAGCAACAACACGCTAGCCACTGTGTTCTTGGATGCAGTTCAACTTCTGATTGTGACATACAGTTGAGTATGATGAGCCTTAGTCCCAATATATTGTGACAATACAAGTGCCATCGCATCTCAAAACCCTCGGTGATGCACTCCAAAAACTAAGAACATTCCAATCAAGTATCACTTTCTAATGAACGTGCTGAAGAAAAGAACATCGAGTTGAGCATAGCAATAAAAGAACAAGCAGTAGGACATCTTTATTAAAACCACCCACCTGAAGTCTTTGAATATCTTCAAAGACTCGATATTTTACCCCAAAATGAATCTTCTTTTTGAATGTTTATCTGAGCATGTCCTAGATGTACATGAGGAAGCACCATATGAGCATACCATAGGGGGAGCAACCCCGATTGGAAAGATACCTTGCAATTGATGACAAAGGGGGAGAGATTTCATTAGATGTAGAGGACAAAGAGGTATGGTTTCGGGATCATGAGTGATATGATTTCAAGACAGACGAGTGTTTCACCCAATGCAAAAGAGTGTTGGAAAGATTATTTTCATTGATGTCAACACTTAAAGAAAGACAGAGTAATAAAGGTTTGGGTAATGGACCCAAAATCTGGTTTTGATGTAAATATTACTCATTCATTTTTTTCATGGTTGATAAGAAGTAAATATGGATGAACCCAAAGTGGTTCCCTTATGGTGAAAAGCCTCACCTGAAGAACCCAGGGAGTAAGAGAACCCATGCTTAATTGTGGAATAATGATTGAATGACAGTGAGCACTCTTCAGGAAAAATATACTATATGGATAGTGCTTGTCATGTCAATCTATGGTGGCTGTGGAACGTCACATGTTCCTCACTACGAGAGTTGCATATGAGAAGTTTGAGACCCCAGTTTGGGTAATGGACCCAAGTTTCATTTATGGATAACGGCATGAGCTACCATACTTTTAGATAATAATTATTCTATATGGATAGTACACGTCATGCCATTTCTGGTGGTATGTAAAACGCCACATAACTCCTCACTCTGCCTGAGAGTTATGGCCTTAATGGAGTTGGAGGACCCTCTTATGTCTTCTAGAAGCCCCAAAGGTCAAACTAATCAAAGTGGTTTAAGAGATTTTAAAAGGTAAATAATAAAGAAGTGATGAGTGTATTATAATTCAAAGTGAATACAAAATACCATTTCAATAATAATTTTAATGGATAAATTAGAATTGGACCCAACCCAAAATAAGGAAAGTGGGGCCAAGTGACCTAGAAGATGCTTTTAAGGAGTTACTTCCAGAGTATAAATAAGAGGAAAGGTTCTCCCATTTGAATCACACTTGAGAATATTGAATATCTATAGGTGTCTCAGGTATAAAAATGATATCTGGGCCAAAATTCTGGGAGGGAAAGTGGAGAAGAAGGCCAAATTCAGTGGGAAGGATAAATTCTTTTGATGGTGCTTTCTAAGTTAAGTATATTTTCAGGACATCTCACCATTTTATCTATAACTTGTTTTCTATAACAATTCATATATTGAAATTTGCAAGTGAGAAAACATATCCAAGTATCTATGGTTAAAAAATTCATCTTGTGGTCATTGTATTTTGGGAGTTACACCCCTATGGAAAATAGGTTTGTGGCCAGTCCAGAAACTAGTCAAAATCGTGTTTCTGTAAAACAATCATAACTTCTTAATAAATGATCCAAATTTAGTGATACCCAAACGCTTGATTAGGGTAACAAAGATTTAATACACATTTTGTAATAGAGTCAGATCATTCCCATCAAACATTTTGTGTGGGGCACGCTCCACAAGGTCACTCTCTAGAATAAGACAACTGCCAAAGGTATTCCATTTTGCTATAAATCCTTTTCTGAGAGGTTCCAAGTAGTGCTGCCACTTGGAGAAATTGCATAAAACATAATAATAACATTGTATATCAGTTTTAGATCTTTATACATTATAGGCTGGGGTGCTATGATTACTCAAGTTAGGGTTGTTGACTAATCCAAACTAGGCATGTGGAACTGCAGTGTTGGATGAAAATGCTAGTCCTTTGTTTTTAAAGTTATGAAGGTCATGGTGAATGTGATCATATACACCGTGTGTAATTAAAAAGCTACAAATCATATTTGGATGATGAAATTGATGGAGGATCATTGAAGTACATGTTGAGTGCATGGTTGAGACAAGAAGGATGATATACCACATACATGAGGTGTATAGCTGATGATACAGGCTGTATTGATGGTCATAGTTGATGAGAAGTTGGAAATACGACCTGTACATACCTTGGTACATGGTTGGATGACCCTTTTATGGTACAAGTTGATTTTCACAGGTTGGTGCATGGTTGATGCACTTGTGTATGGTACATGCTGATTACAGGTTGGTGCATTGATGCACTTGTTTGTGGTACAAAGGACAAAGCTGAGGCATGTGTTTGATGCATACATGCATGCTTCTGCATTTATTGGTACTGTGTTGATGCATGGCTTAATGCATGCTTCATCGCATTGGTGGCCAGCTTTTACAACAATACATCTCATGTTGATAGGACAGTTATTCCACTCATTCTACTTCTACTTCAAGGGGGGTGACTGGGCAAGTGGACAATTATTGTAGCCAATCTCTCTAGTTCTAGCCTAGTGTTATCAGTTGTAGCCTCCCAGCTGTAGCCAGAGATTTGGGGAGTTGCTTCCCTCAGGTTGGCATCCTAAGAAATCCAGTTTGAGCCTCCTTCCGCCTGTACTGAAAATAAGGAAGTTGGAGTTTCTAATGAATGTAATTTTCAAGACATATAAGAAAAATCATTCGTGGTTTTCTCCCACTTTAAGCTCTACTTAAAACACCTGGTGTACTATGTATGTGTGTATCGTTTATTTATTATTGTTCATTATTGGATACTAAATCTACATTGATATAACATTTAAATATGGATTATAATGCATTTATTAATGATTCACTCTTAGTAATCCAACATCCTCACACCTTTCCATCTCCCACAACTTCTTCCCAACCTAATTCCCATCCCGCATTAAAAATATAATAATGGCTATTATTTAGAACTAAAAAAAATATTATATTAAAATAATAATAATAATAATAAATAAATAAATGTACATTCCACCTTAACTCTACTCCATCCCCCTTTCCATTAGTCTCCTTCTCCTTCATCCTTCCTTCTCCTCCCACCTCCCTCCCCACTCCTACTATCCAACACCACTCCCACTCACCTACCACCCCACTCCTAATAACTCACCATCCAGTACCACCCTCGATCCCTGTTCGCTACCCCCGATCTGTTTTCCCTCTCATCCCTCCCAAAAAATTGTAACACCATCCCTCCCCGACTACCCATTTCCCAATGAACTACCCGAGCCCCCCCCAAATTCCCCGTGGACTGTCCTATCCCTCTCTCTCTATCCTACACACACAATCTCTCTTAATCCCTCTTGACAAATCCCCTCTATCCTTATCTCTATCCCCCCCCCACCTCCACCTCCTCCCTTTTTTTTTTTTTTCTTTCTTTTTCTCTCCATCCCCTCTCTCTCATCCCCTTCTACATATCCTATAACCAGAACTCCTACCAGAACCCTTCCCATAACTGCATGCCCAGGAACCCTCCTCTGTGGACCCATCAGAATCCCTCTACCCACCATAACCCTCCATTCCTTAATTTTTAGTACTGTCCTATCACCCTGAGCCTACCAATCTCCATAAATAAATCCTCATTGTACCCGTCATTGAGTCACACCTTTAGAAAAAGGAATTTGACCAACATATATATATATATATATATATATATATATATATATATATATATAATTAAAAATTAATTCAGAATATAATTTTTTATTTATATACATATTTTATTTTTTATCCATGTTCCCCGAGTAAGCAATCCTCGAGGGCACATCATACAATTGGTACATATGGTGGAAAGGAAGAATCCAATCATACACTTGGAACTCCTTTAAAAATGATTTTTTTTAAAGATTCCAGGGCATCTCAGAGTAAGAATTATTTTCCAAACTCACCAGGCTACAACAAAAAGGAAACATAGATGAATTTACACATCAATATGAATCCCTGGCCACTAGAGTATTTGGATTATCTAATGATCAATTACTCCAAGCTTACGTAGGTGGTCTCAAACTGCATATCCAAGACAAGTTAAAATTACATGAGGTAACTAATGTTGAAATAGCAAGACGCAAGGCAAAAGTAGTAGAAGAAAAGCTAGAAGGCCAATCAAGATTCGGCAAGTTTTATTCAAGAAGAAACATAAACCAGAACAAAAACATAGAAACTAACAAATATATACCACCCAACTTACGAGAAGATAGAAGAAGTTGGGATTAACAAAGAATAAGAGAAGGTAAATGTAAATACTGTGGTGAAAAATGGGACCCAAGACATAGATGTCGCACAGAAGATAAGTCAAAAAAATTATACACTTGCCAAATAGAAAACATCGAGGAATTAGACACAGAAGAATTAGTTACAGAAGAAATGGGAAACAATCAAAATGACATGTCAGATCTCTTAGATAATGACACACCAAGAATATCATTAGCAACCATCACAGGCATCAGCCAACCCCAAACTTTAAAATTAAAAGGACACATAAAAAAAGATAAGGTCACAGTATTAATCGACACAGGAAGTACCCACAATTTTATCGACATCAATGTCGCAAGGAACCTTAAATTGTTTGTATATCCAGTACCAAATATGAAAGTGATGGTCACAGATGGTAAGAAAATTGAAAATGTAGGAAAATGCCATAAGGTGAAACTCCAAATTCAAGATTTCAATCTGGAATCTGGATTTTACACCGTACCCCTGGGAAGAGTAGACGTAGTTTTAGGAGTCCAATGGTTGCAAACCTTAGGCACCTACTCAGTCAATCACCAAGAGCATTTTATCAAATTCAAATGGTAGGGGAAGACTTATAAATTATATGGTTTTCAACCCTCCCAAACACAAGTTGTATCATCTCAACAGATGTAAAAAATGATTTGGAAAGGAGAAACTACCTATTTTATCTAATGTGACCACATGGGAATACAAGAAACAGAACAAGACACTAAAAATTCAGAAATCCAAGACCTAATTCAAACACACAAGAAGGTGTTTCAAGACCTCCCCATGGACTTACCTCCACAAAGAAGAATTGAACACTTAATTGAAATTAAACCAGGGTCAAGCCCATTCAAGATTAGACCATACAGATACCCCCATCATCATAAAACCGAAATAGAAAGATTAGTTCAAGACTTGTTAAAATGTGGGATTATCACAAAAAGTAGAAGCCCATATTCAACCCCAGTTGTACTAGTACGAAATAAAGATGGTTCTTTCAGGTTATGCATAGATTATCGTGGGCTTAATAAGATAACAATTAAAAATAAATTTCCCATTCCCTTCATCGACGAAATGTTGGATGAACTTCATGCAGCCAATTTTTTTTCAAAACTTGATTTGAGATCAGGATATTACCAGATTAGCGTAAGACTAGAAGATGTACCCAAGACCACTTTCCAAACCCATGAAGGACACTATGAATTCAAGGTAATTCCCTTTGGGCTAACTAATGCCCCAGCCACCTTCCAAGCAACTATGAATGAACTATTTCACCCACACATAAGAAAATATGTTTTAGTCTTATTTTATGACATTTTAGTGTACAACAAAACATGGAAGGAACACATAAATCTTTTAGGACAAGTATTATCTATTTTAGAAAAAACTCAATTCTACACAAAAATGTCAAAATGCACCTTCGGCAAGGAGGAAGTAGAATACCTCAGTCACATTATTTCCAAAAATGGAGTTAAGGTAGATCCAAACAAAATCAAAGAAATTACAGAATGGCCCCGACCAAAAAGTATATCTAAATTAAGAGGATTTTTAGGCTTGGCAGGATACTGTTAAGGTCCTAACCTGCACATAGGTAGATCAATGTATTCGGATGTAATAAAGGTCAATATTAATAAGAACTTTCAATAAAATAGAATAAGGCAGATGTAAGAAGACCTAAAAGAAGCTTCCGCTTCTAGAAGGATCTTCCTCTAGATTCTTCTCTTAATAGACATATTAGTATAAATAAGAGTCGAGGGTATGAAAACCCTAGCTTGGAGATTATTGTAACAGAGCGCTGCTCGACTAGAGGTTGCCCCCTCGAAGAGGCCTGTGAACATTGCTATCTAATTCAAAGTGCTATTTTTGTTGCTATTTCATATATCATTTCTGTGTATTGTGAAGATTATGCTGGATACTTTACTGTTATTCTGTCATTTCTAGCATTTCATTTTTGTTTTGCATATTTTATATATCTGGTATCTTGCAAGTGGTATCAGAGCACTTTCCTTGGCAGAAATTGTGGGTATTTTTTTTTCAGGGTAGGGACGTATTCCGACGTCTTTAAGCCACAGAGATCTGTTGTTACGCACATAAGCCCGCGGTTGTGGGATTCATACACGCAGGAAATACAAGTGGTTCTTAAGCGCACATCTGTTGGCCACCCTTGTAACCCCTGTTGGTACCCCTTCGAGTGGTAGCGCATCAGACAAAACCTATGTACGGATCAACCTAGATTTCCTGAAGCACTCTTTAGATAGACCTATCGACCACCAGACTGCTATAGTGTCACCGAGAACAACACTCGGGAAGATACTCTCTAGTACCTAGGTAGTCGGGTAGTACGGGTAAGGGTACGGTCTATCCTCCTTAGTTAGTGCCATGAGATATTGGGCCGAGTACTACTGTTGGACCCTGCACGTATATCAAAGAGCTATAGTACAGGGAAAACCCTTGTTTGTAGAACCCTTGAATTCCTAACCCTTGGGGAACATAAACAACAACATAAAAAAATTAAACCGACGAGATCTATTTGACTCGCATCTCTGTTCGAGTTGCTAAGTAAATACTCTCTGGTTCAGAATTTGGGGATTTTAGCACTGCAACATTCTTCAGATCAAAGCAGTCTGGAAATTTTTTTCACCATTATTTGAGACCTATTCCATTAGATTCATCTCATCTCCCTTATCATTTTCATCCATATCATTTTTCTTCAAAAATTTCTGACCCCACCCACCCCCTTTTCAGCTCACCCATTTTTTCCCATTATTTGAGACCTATTCCATTAGATTCATCTCTTCTCCCTTATCACTTTCATCCATCTCAATTTCTGCAAAAAAAATTGACCCTGCCCACTCCCTTTTCAGTCACCCATCATCATGGCCCATACCCGTAACCAAGAAATAGAATCTCGCTTCACCACCCTGCAATCTGGTTTACTTGAGACCCAACAAGAAGTGCAACAAATCAGTGCTACTATTGCCTCCCATGATGCCTCCATGAATGCATCCGTAAATGTAGCCATGAAGTCCGCAATGGCAGAAGTCAAACATGAACTGACCACCCAACTGGAATCTATCTTTGAAGCACTCTGCACCAAACTCAAGCTCCCTACAGATGACTCTTTTCTTGAGGCACATAAAAAAACTGAGGGTGAAACTTCTTCCCATTCCTTTCAACCCCATCACTTTCAAAGGGACATACGCCTTCCGCGG
>SNQJ01S0193754.1:0-17980 GCA_010110895.2 Picea sitchensis
AAACCCCAACAAACAATATTCCTTTATTGCATTAATAATGTAAGATCACTTACAAATATCCACCATGAATGTTATGCTCTTAAAGAGCTTTCCAAGATGAATCTAACCTGACAAAGACCTAAGATACCTTGCTGAAATACACCTCTGATATGTTGCCTCTATTGTTGATATGCAGCACTGATATGATGTTGATATATGCCTCTGATATGCAGCCTCTATTTTTGATATACGGCACTGATATGTTGCTATGGTATGTTGCCTCTTTATCATTGATATACTCCTTTATTGCTTCTCCCTTAACCTGCATATCAAAACTATGTTGAAGAGAGGAGTCAACCTCTGCTTATATAGGCTGAAGAGGAGAGGCTCGAAATAGTAACTTGTTTGCATGATTTAATCATAACTCGGCTTCATACTTTAGTTCGAACTAGACTTGAGACTGGTATACTCTAGTTCGAAAATAGAACTAGACTTGAGACTTCAGTTACAACTCATCATTACACTTTAGTTCGGAAATAGAACTAGACTTAAGACTTCAGTTACAACTCAGCATTACACTTTAGTTCTAAAATAGAACTAGACTTAAGACTTCAATTACAACTCAGCATTACACTTTAGTTCTAAAATAGAACTAGACTTAAGACTTCAGTTAAAACTCAGCGTTACACTTTAGTTCTAAAATAGAACTAGACTTAAGACTTTAGTTACAACTCAACTCTTTACAAGGCAATTCAAATTTCTCTTCATGGTGGATAATGTTACACATGACAATGCACTAGATCAATACATTTATATCATTTGCAATATTAGGAATATCGTTTGTTTCTAGCTCATAATAATTTTATATTCAACCTAACTTTTGCTAGGTGCCTTGACTTTTTCACATGGCTCACAAGGCTTGACTAGGCTCACAGAGGTTGTACGTTCCCCCTGAATTTTTCACTAGTATTTCTATGCTCATAGAGGTTGTACGTTCCCCTTGACTTTTTCACTAGATTGTCTATGCTCACAGAGGTTGTATGTTCCCCCTGACTTTTGCATTAGACTATCTATGCTCACAGAGGTTGTACGTTCCCCCTTACTTTTGAATTAGACTCACATAGCATCTCATTCGTCCTGACTTTTGGTTTGACTCTCAAAGGTTGTACATTCCCCCTGTATTTTTTCAATACCTCACAAGATTGGTTGATTCTCCAAATCTCCTTGGCTAGCCTCAGGGTGGCCCATATGGCCTCTCATTGGAGAATGATTTTCGATGCTGCCAAATTTAACACTAGAGTCCAAAGATTTACCACATCTCCTTTGCAGGATAAACCAGTAATAAAGTATATATCTTCGACTTTCATGGTCAAGGATTGACTATCCAGCACGAAGGCATCAGCCTATGGATTCCAATATCCAATCGGCAACTGCAGCAATGTCTTGTGTGCCTGCATGTTGGGACACTCATAAAATTTTCTTAAACCGCAACATTGAAGAGCTTATAGAATCTCTAGATGATTCCAAATCTCTTGGTCATCATCCTCATGCTCTCTCTCCTACCCTTTTGCAAATCCTGCAAGGAAAAAGCATAAAATTTTATTATTTTTTGCTTGTTAATGAACATGTACATGGGTTCCTTTGGCGATAAGTGTGTACACATGTGCCTATCGTTAAATACCCCTGTGTATATGGCAGGATAATGCGTCCCATGCTAAGCGCAGACGTGTATATGCCTGCCCTCTTCCAAAATAAAAAATTTAAATGAAATTGCAGGAAATTCTAAAAAATACTTGGATGAAAATGAAGGGTTAGAGCTTGTCTACATGGTCTTAACGGCAATAAATTTGAATGATCGTAGCTCCCGATATGTTTGTTGGAAGTTTGGAAGTTTTTCTAGAATTTTTGAAAAATTTGGTAAAAAACTCAAATGAAATAACTTTTTGGGTAATTTTTTATATTATATAGAATTTCTAACCCACTTTTATATAGTTTTTTCTATTTTTGGTTATTTAATCACCTAGTATACCATATTCTTAGGATATAATGACCATTTGAGTTGAGATTTTGTAGGCAAGATGATTGGAATGGTATCTTTTCACCTGCTAAGTCCATGTTTCGGACTCATTGAGGTAATGTTTTCATCATTGGCATATAGGATAAGATCATTTTCCACCTTGCATTTTGCATTATCAGTGACCAATTATACATATTCCTTAGGGTCGACCCCACTTATTGGTGAGACAAACCTTTCCAATCAATTTAAGTGTCATTCAGTTTGTGGTAGAGCCTGTCTTCATGGGAATCCTAGTTTAGCACCTTCTTTGCATTTTGGCACCCATGTTAATTTCTCTTAGGCTCAGGAGTCCTGTTAGTGCCGCCATGACATTGCGTCGAAAACCTCATTTTCTTCTCAATCTTTTTATCGATTTTTACCTGCAAACTCCAATATTTATGTGTTAAGTTGTACTATTGCATTACATTTTGTTGCTTATGCTTTTGAGCCTAATGTTGGCTTCATCTTGTTGTTGCTTAGCCACATCCTTACACATTCTCATTAGTTTCTAGCCTTGAATATTATTTCCATTGAAATTTGACACTTGTAACCTAGGAAAAAACATTCCCCCAAGTGTCCATATCTTGCACATGCTTTTCTTACACTAAGCATAAGTATGTTCCTTGTGCTTGGAACTAGTTTGCTCACCCGCGACACTCGTTTCCTCCATGTATACTAACATTTTTTTACAGGCTTTCATAATATGAAAAAAAAAATCAAATAATAAAAAGAGTGTGAGAATGAGTCTTCTATATCTATATTAGCAGCATTCAATTCGCCTCTGAACAAGGAACAAATTTTTTAGTCAAGTCTCAACAATTTGGGTTTAGTATGGCTTTAGGAAACGGATCCAGTTACATAGAGTTTTTACTCCTCCGACTAGTTATTCTTCCCATCACTATGGAGAGTCTATTATTGCCTTTTGCATCATAAACTTACGTCAATGATCATTTTCATTCCATGTTGCATAAGTCACATAATGTGTCGTCTTCTTATTCAGAGAAAGTTTTAGCCTGTGTCAGTCATTCCACAGAATTCTTGGTTGTGCAAGTTGTTCTTCCCATGTGTCAAGTACATCTCAGAATCATAAGTATCTTTGTCTTATACTTGTATTGGTATGGTGAGTACTCATTGACTTCCTACCAGCGGGTTAAGCTCTTATCGAATAGAAAAAATTGCTATGAGAGTTTGACCTAGAGTTGCACCATGGACCTATTTACATCATTGATAGGTGACCTTGTGCTCAGCAAATGACATTCCATCATTGGTCACTGACTGAGTGGTTTCCATTGTGTTCGACGGAAAGAACATTATTCGCACATTGGGATTTGTGTAGTACCATAGATTCCATTTGTCCCCAATGGTGGTTTCCTAACCTTTGTTGATAATCTTCATTATTGGTTGTTATTCAAAGGGTCCTCTTCATGCGCTATTTACATATGGTTTATGCGGGGGACGTACTTCGTGGTGGTCCTTACAATATTTTTTCTGAGTTATTCCAAATATTTTTCCTGCTCCTACTCCTCATGTTGGATGATGGGGGATACCTTATTTACCTCCTTCCATCGAATCTCTTCCTATCAACTTCATCACATATTTCTCTAGGACAGGGATCTAGAGTCATTTTTTAGTACCTTGGGGCTTGCAGTGATCAGTGGCAGGTTTCCTCGCTTTTGACAGTGGGAATACATTGATGTCTCTTGATTGGTAGATTCTACTAGGTGTTCGACATCAGAACCTCTATTCACACTTGTTAGGTTGTACTAAGTACCTTGACTCCCATTATCATTATCAGTGGGTTGTTTCACATTTGTTAGCGATATACATCAATGATAAAAAATCAAACATTGTCTCACTCTATTCGACTCCAAAACATATATTCGCATAGTGCAGAATCATACCACTATAGTTGGGTTGAAGACCTCGGGAATGTAGTAGCATCACCTCTTACATGATACTATCCAGGTTGTGATTATATAGTACCACTCCACATATTGGTACTCATGAAGGATCATTTTTCCATCTCTTTCCCTAGATATCCTTCATTGATTATGAGACATAGATCCACTGTGTATTTGTACATGCCTATTATCTATGTTTTGCATGGATCCACCATGTATCTCTTTCATGGTCATGATCAATGATATATATACATATTACATGGATCTGCAATGTACTTCATTGACAACCATGCTTATCATTGCACCTGAGCATGGGTATGCCTGCCTGAGGAATTGAGTTTTTCTAACTTATTTATGTGTTGTTTGTTGTCCTTAAATTGGATTTCAGTGACCTTCACCCATGGATAACTCCTCTTGAAGACTTATAATGTATTTCTACCATCAATTTCTCTTCCAACCTCACACATTAGGGGGCATCTGTTATAGCGTTAAATTCCACCTATGAAGCATTGATGCTTTTGTTGGCCTTATCCCTATCCTCCTTACAAACAACTATTCCCCATACCTCCTTGAGTCCTTATATATATATATATATATATATATATATATATATATATGGATGTATGTGCCCTCATAGTTATGAAACCCGCGTAGAAGCGGGATACTTAAGGGACACCCGCGTACATGCTAATAAATGTTCAAAAATCTAAAATTAATGATGAGTTACGGGATTGGTTAGTTTCCTAACTATTTTTTTCCATACTCAATTGTCTCTAACCAACTAGATACCACATAAAAGGAGCATTTTCCTCGTGGAGAAAGGTAATGATACTTTGCACATTCAAGAAAACACTCATTCAAAAAAATTGGTTGAGTCTATAAGCTCATGTTATCCCTATTATTGCTAATTTCTTGACGTGGAAGCCCTTGTTTCCAATTTCCCTCTGATCACGAACCTTATCTTGCGAATATTTTCTCTTTATACTCTCTTTAGGCCTGCAATGACTTTAGTGTTAGGAACATCCTTATAGAAGGAGCTGGGGTGGAGGAGTCTAGGATCTCTTACGATAGGGTAGTGTCGCATAGAGCAGGTATAAGTTGTAACCACCTTGCTGCTATTTATAAATAATACTGAAAAATTGTTCCTTCAAAGTATCTTGTGTTATTGTTCATATTTAAAATGATTTTGCATACATTTCAGTAAAATACTAATTGCTTCATTATTTTTTGTTGTTTTTCATAGAACTAATGGATATTTATTACTATAACTACCACTCCATATAGATATACGTGTTCAAGGTTTTTGCAGGTTGCAGATAGACCATTGGGAAGGAGTGAAAGGAATCCATCAATCGGGAATAACATTGACCGTTGGGATCCTGGTGAGTGGATTTTTCTCTTTTTCAATAAGTTAGTTATTTCTATGAAATTTGGTTATTATATCTTAGTTTGGTATTGTTCGCACGTAGTGGGAAGACCTGGGGTTCAACATGAATTCACCAACAAAGCCCTAAAGATATTGTCCCTTTCAGCATCACCCGCAAGCAGATGAAGTATCACCTGAGGTGCCTATGGAAACTGCAGGAACCAGGTTTCTGCAGTCATGAAGCAAAGTGAGGCATTCATCATAACCATTCCTCTTAACATCCATTCATTATACCATTCATTATGTGCGCGGAACCATAAAATCATATAATATATTTAGATTAACCAACATAAATTAATTGTGTGCAATAAAAAGAACAGTAAACAAACACATCACAACATAACATAGAGACACTATATTTTAACGTGGTTCACCCAATATTGGTTACATCCACAACTACGGCCTTATTATATTATTATTCAGCATCATCTCTTACAAAAGGTGTGCACTGCGTTCATACATGATATATGAGTTCTACCCCAAAATCCCCTTGTCGTTCGTGCATACAGTGCATACTTATCTCATTCTCACTCTCCAACTTTATCTCTATCTCAAAGTTATCGCTCTAAGATCTAGCTCTATTCTTCCATGTCACCCCTCGCTACCTTCTACCCAAAAAAAAATTACATATTTATACATTTACATTAGGGCTTATCCCATTACAAAATGGACTAAAATCCCTAACTTGTGATTGTTTTCCGCCTTTCGCGTGCATTGACCTCTAAAAATGCAATAACTTCCTTCCTTTATTTTGTGCACATTGTTCCTTAGCATACTTGTCATGCGGTTTTTTCCTGCACGACTCCCAAAACCAGTCCCAAAATGTCATGATCCAACATGCCCCCAACACTCATCTATGGCTCATCCTGAGCCACTCAATCCTGCTGCTTCACTCCCTTCAGTTTCTCCATGAGCATTACAAAAGTCTCTTTTGTTATCACAATCTTCTCTTTTTCTTTTGTTTTCTATTCCAATACCTCTTATGCAGTCTGCACAGTGAATGCTAACTTTAGATGTTCTTCCTGAGCGATAATCAAGTCGAATAAGCGTGGAACTCCTTTTTAACTTTCTTCTTCAATCTGGGTAGATTGCTTTCTTGTTTCTCAAGTATCATAAATATTTCAATACCCAAGTTCTTGTTGTGCAACAATTTGTGTTCCTATTCTTCTTCTTGATCCTTCAATGGTTCTTGTGTGTCCTTCTACGCTATCTCACTGACCTCTTGTTCTTTGTAGTCCTCATTTGGTTCTTGTGTCTCCTTCTACCCTTACTTATCAAGGAAATTCCAAATATTTTCCAAGAAGAAGCACCCAAGAGAAGTCTCTAGCCTTTATTCCTCCAATAAACAAGTGTTGCATCCATAATGACCAAAAAATAAGAGAGAGTGTTGCCAAAGAGGGCAGAAATTTCAGTCCAACAGATAAATATCCAAGTGATGAGTTATGATTTGTGGAAAATGACTTGTCTCATATTTATATGAGGAAACCTAATCCCTAGTTAGTCCACTTTATAATTAAATCCACAAATTTAGGCTAAGACCTAAGTTACAATGCTTAATTAGCAAATTGATTTGTCTTCTTTCTCATATAGGCTACAAAATTTACAAAAACAACCAAATGATAGGACGTTAACCTATAGAACCTATCTCTAAAGTGGAAAGTGCGATGAAAAAACTCCAAAGGATAGGAATTCAAGCTAGAAGAGTGCCACATCATCCCCATACCAAGCTAATAAGTGGGGCTTCAAACCCACAACACCATCAAATGTGTTGAATGGTAAAATGTCCACTCAAAGTTTGACGGCGTGCTCCAAGAAGACATTTGAGCACAGGAGGGTGACATCACCCATTCTTCATGTCTTTGGGCCATGTCCAATTTCTAAATACTTCATATCAAGTGAAAAATTCATCGTTCAAGGCCTCCAATGAGTGGGGTGTTGCCCCCATCCAATGGGATTCCAAGCCCCTATGAAGGTCCAAGTGGTTGAGTTCCTCCATCAATAGCTTTCATCGGGAAAGGTCCTGCAAATACAAACAAGTACGCCCTCCAAGGGTCTACAAGTCGCATGTATCATGCCAAGTAAGCCACATTTAATAAAATAACCACCCAAACATGTGCATTAAATCCCCCCTTTTCAAACTAAACAAATTCTCAAAAACCTTATAAAATTTTCCAAATTTAAGCATGGGAGGCTTGTCATGGTGCCCTATTGGGTAGGCCAATTGCTAAGTCAAGGAATGTTTTCCAAGACTATCCTCTCTAAGCCATGTAGTGAAAATGAGGTGGATGAGGGTAGAACTTTTGGGCATGGGGTTCCTAACATATCAAGGGCTAATATTGTATCATCTATGGGTGCCTTTATGGAGGATGTGTTGCATCCCTTCATTTGCAATGCAACATTTTTCCAAGCCCTTTATTTGCCTTTAATTTTTTTGTGGTTTGAACATTGAGTTCTACATGCAAGGAAAGAAAAGTAGCATCGCAATGCCACTTGAAGTTAGAACACATTGAGTTCCATATGCACTGGAAATTAAAAGAAACTGCAATGTAGTCCCCCATCAATCGGGACATTTATTTGTTTTTATTTTTTATAATGTCCTTCATTCTTATGGAGAATCACTTCATTTTTCTCAGGACCTTAGGGTGGTCATCTAGAGGGATTGGTTATAGATTCTGACTTTTTCCAACTACAACACCTCTAGGTCTTCATCCCCTTCTTCCCATGAAATGAGATAGAATCCCTTTTTGGAGTCAACGAACCCAAAAGTTAAGGAAATGGAGGGGAATAAGTGTGGAAAGTAACAAGTATGAGTGGGAATGGTATGATGACCCTTCAAGGAGACCTCCCAGTAGAAACCCTTTCCCTGAGGGTGACCCACTTACTAAGAAACCATGTCAACCACCAAGGTGAAATAAGAAAAAAGGTATAATTTCCAAGAAAACATATTCATAATCAAGAAAATACCCTTTGCAATATGCTCAAATGTTTCAATTATTAAAGTGACACTTACCACAAGACTGGAATTGGTACCTCATAAAGAAATACATGTTGTACTTTCTAGGCCATGTTGGTGTGGCGGATGTTGCTACGTTATTGACAATGAATGGTGATGTGTGGTGGAGAGGAGGGGATTTTTCTGCTCAATGTGTGCTCAATTGGTCATCTGGCTCTCGGCACTCCATGTCTTCTACCTATGGGGCTCGAGACATCATCTCCTTAGTTAACCCTATGCTAGGGGGGTAACCTATGGCCCCTACATGGGGACATGTGCTCATCGTAGAGTACATGAGAACCTCAACATCTGCTGGTAATACATGTGCCTACACATACTCAAGCAAGATATTAGAGCATTGAGGGGTGTCTTTATCACCCTTTTATTCAAATAAACAAAATTTCAAAAACTAAAAATTGACAACCATTCCTTAAAAATAAAATTTTGCATTTTCCAAAAACTTATAACTAACATGTCAATCGTGATTCAAGCAAATGCATCMCAATCAAATATGCATAAATGCAATAAAAATGATATGTAAARCAAAGCATGAAATCAAATGACCTACCTCCTTACCTGGGGCTAGAGGCCAGTCGAAGTGAGTTCCCATCAGAGAAATAGAGMTTGAGGAGAGACTCGTTAACTTGCAATGGCATCTTTCTCCCCTCAGTAGTGGCTAAGTAAAAATAATCAGCCC
This sequence comes from Picea sitchensis, assembly GCA_010110895.2. Lineage (NCBI taxonomy): Eukaryota > Viridiplantae > Streptophyta > Pinopsida > Pinales > Pinaceae > Picea > Picea sitchensis. The sequence goes on from SNQJ01S0193754.1 coordinate 9,052, forward strand.
CAAATATTTCTTTGATTTGGTAAGGTCCTAGCCATAAACTGTCAAAATTCTGATTCATTCCTGATTTCTCTCTTCTCCGGTGCCACATTAGGACAAAATATCCTTCTTTAAAATCCCTTTGCCTTGCTTTGCGATCAAATGTTCCTTTAACTGTCTTGATTTCTTGCCATTTGATTGAAATCCATTCTTTTGGACTCATCCAATTCCATGAGTTGACCAATCCTCCCTTGTAACACTTATTTGTCAGTAGCGAAATGTTGAGTTATCTCTAAAGCCGAAATCTATAGATTTACAGGTAACCTCACCTCCATCCCATTAACTAATTCAAAAGGGGTTTTCCCGGTGGAAGTTTTGGTTGTTGTGTGATCCACCCAAAGGGCGTATTTAATTTTTCCATCCCAACTCTTTTTGTTGTCTCCAACAATTGTTTTTACAATTTTCATGATGTTCTTGTTACTGGATTCCGCAAACCTATTTTCCTAGGGGTAATAGTTCGAGGAATGTGAAAAAATGATCCCTTAATTGAAACAAAACTCATTCAATGCCAATGAACTAAAATCCTTGGAATTATCAGTATTAATCTTGGTAGGAACCAACCTAGTAATTATTCTTTCTTCAAGGAAGTTCATTATTGCTTATTTTATTGCCCTCTTTCTTAGGATGGCTTCCACCCATCGAGTGAAATAATTTGTAGCAGTTAAAAACCATTGGTAACCATTACTGGAATTGTCCTTAAATTAACCAATAAAATCCAACCCCCACTGTTGAAAAGGTGCCTCAACCACCACCATCTTAAGAGGAAGGGCAGGTAGTTGTTTTTTTCCTTAAGATAATTGACATGGATGAAAATATTTAACATATCGGTGTGTGTCGGAAAAGATAGTAGGCCAATAGTAACATGTCCTCAGGATTTTATGAGCCATGGTGTGGGTAGCAAAGTGACTCCCACAATATCCTGAATGAAACCACGAAATCAACTTATATGCTTCCTCTTTATTCACACATCTAAGAATTACTCCATCGAGATTTCTCCATCCAATACCATCTTGCATTAAGCAATAATTCATGGATTTGAGCCTTATATATCTTCTCTTATGATCCACTAAGTGATCAAGTCACGTAAGATTCTTCAAATAATAAATGATGTATGAATACCATTCATCTTCCTCAATTTCACTTAGGACAGCATTAATCTGCTCCTTTTCTCCCATATTGATAGCCTCTTCATTACTTTCAGCCAACATCTTGTCCAATCCTTGGCCTTTAACTATCTTGGTTGGTTTTATTTCTAGGTCATACTCTTGTATTTGTGACACCCATTTTCCCCTTGAACCAAGACAATCTTGTTGGGACAAAACATCCTTCACTGCTCAATAAGGAACAAGAGCTCTAACCTTGTTATACCTAACGTAATTCCTAAAGTGATTTAGAGATTTAACGAGGGCATACACATGTTTCTCAGTAATTGTATAGTTAAGTTATGAATCCCTCAATGCCTTGATCATGAAAACAATTGATCATTTCCCTCCCTCATCATTTTTCTGTAAAAGGACTCCTGCAACAGTATCTTTGGAAGCAAAGGAGAAAATGATGAAGTCTTTAGTGAAGTTTGGGATCACCAAAACAGGTGAAAATGTTGTTGATTCTTTAATGTGTTCAAAGGCCTTCTTACTATTTCCATCCCATTCAAAAGGAGCATCCCTTTTTAGTAAATTGTTTAGTGATTTAATGATTTCAACAAAATTTGGGATAAATATTCTTATGAAATTGATCTTGCCAGAGAAAGACTACAAGACCTTCTTTTCTTTAAGGAGGGGAATTTTCCCAATTGCTTCGATCCTGGAAGATCCACTAAGATTTCATCTTTGGAGATGATATTCCCCAACAATTTTCCTTTATCCACACCAAAAAATTATTTCTTAGGGTTGAGAGAAATAACATACTCCCTACATCTCTCAAAGATTATTCGTAACTGATGAATATGTTGATTTCTTTTCTTGGATATGATCATAAAATCATCATGATATATTTCTATAATATTTCTACTCAAATTCATGAAAGTGTATTCCATAGCACGTTGAAAAGTGGACCCAGCATTGGTCAGTCCAAAAGGCATCTTCAAATACTTATAGGTTCCTCATGGAGTTGTGAAAGCAGTTTTAAGTTGATCATCTTTCTTTACCAACACTTGGTTGTATCCTGAAAATCAATCAAGCGTGTACATCATCTCTGCTCTAGTGACCCTTTGCGATAGATGGTCCATGTTTGGTAATGGTAATTATCCTTAAGCGATGCCTGATTTAAGTTTCTAAAATCAACACATAATATGATGTCACGGTCTTTTTCTGAACAATTATGGGGTTGGACATCCAAGACGAATACCCAATAGGTTCAATTATCCCTACTTATACCATCTTCTACAATTATTTATGGACCCGAGGCACGATATTTGGATTGGTTTGCCTCAGTTTCTACCTGAATGGTTTTGCACCTTCTTTGAGGGAAATGGCATGTTGTATGACATCTTCTCGGTAATATTTCAAGTCTCCATATGACCAAGCGAATACATCTTTAAATTCTCTGATGAGAGCCCATAGCTCCTTCCTTTTTGTAGGGGTCTTCCTTTTTCCCAGTTTAACTATCCTAGTGGACGCATCAGTGCCAATATTAAACTCCATGACTTCATCATCTTGTTCATTCATCAAATTTCCTTTGTATATGTCATTTGGATCAAACGTTCATTCCAAAGGGACCATCCCTTTCAGCAAAGAATCATTGGGCAAGTCTACGATTTTAATATATGTTTCCTTAGGTAATCATTTTATCTGAGTTTCTGAAATTTTTCCCTTGTTCTGGGGGAAACGTAGAATATGACTCTCATCATCGAAGACTTTCTAGTGCTCTAAATTGTCAGGGATTGAGGGCCCAAAATTGACCTCTACTTTGTAAGGTGAAATCTCTTCGCAAGGTTGTAAAGTGGAAGTGGATATGGCCAAGGCATCTTCCATGTAATTCCTTTCTCTAGGAGTGGATTCAATTGAAAGACATAAAAAAAAATTATGGCATCCCAGCCAACATTTTTTAATTGTTTCCACCTTGGGTTCTTGGGAGCAAATTTTTTCTTCACTTGAGAAACAATCAAATTCGAATCTCCCCTTACATATAGGAATTTGATATTCATATCAATGGTAAGATTTAGACCTAATATGAGAGCTTCGTATCCAACAATTTTTTTGGTGCAATCAAACTCAAGACTATATGAGAAAAAGGTAGCTTTTGAACTTGAATGCGACCCATCAAATTCCAGGGTCCAACACCCATCCCTCTTTTCTTCATTTCAGAAAATGGAGTCTGACAAGACATGAGTGCTACCAATCCATTCGTCCACAATAAGGACCTGATGTGATAGGCTATTTTGGTCTATGATTTCTTCCGTAACAACAGCTTCAAGATGTAAGACAAATATATCACCATCCGGGGTTGGAATGGTGATGTAAGAAAAATCTACGTGAATACTTCTTCCCAATTTGGTGACCCATTATTTTTGACAACAACAATCTCCATGAGTCGGTTATGTCAATAACTGCAACATCCATAAAGAAAGATATGTTTTGAAACTACTCCAGACTCACTTCGAAATCATTAATAATTCCAAGGACTAGGATAACCCTTGAGTCAATACTGCAACTACTCTCATAAGGTCGCATGATCTTCAATTCAATTTTTTTCATAAACTTCATTTTCCACGAATATTTTTATAAACTTCATTTTCCACGAATATTTTTATGAAGATATCTTGAAAAGTTACCCAAGTGGAAATCATCTTGGCTGGGATATTTCCATACCACTCCTTGGCCTTCCTTGTGAGAGATAAAGAGAAGAGTTTCATAAACACATCCTCATACTAGTATCGCGAGGCACGAGAAGTGAAAACGTCCAAAAATGTGTCCAAATGATACCGAACCAATCTGAAGTCTTCACCTGAAAAAGTGGGAAGCCATTCTCTAAAACCACTTGGAATATTATGGTGTGATCCATGATATTTCCATATCTAAGGGTTCATATAATCCATCCACCCAAGAGTTTTGAACCATATTTGTAACACAAGGGGTGGGTAGTGATGGAGGACATGGATATTTATTTGTTCAGGTATGGACCTATTGAGCACTCAACAAACCCTAAAAAATCCTTTGTCAAATCTTTTACTTTTGTGGCTACCACTTGATCTTTTTCACTTTCTATTTCAATTTCATTTTTTTTGAATGTTTTGTCTTTGCTTATTTTCATGATGCTCATCATATACTCAAGTCTTCTTGAACTTATGAAACTTCATGACTAAAAATACCTTAAACACCTGAATAAAGAATCGGAAGCAAAACACTTCACCCGATGCGCCCATATTCGGCATCGAAAGGAATTCAAATAAGAAAAGGAAACCACTCAGAAAACCATGGTCATCGAACGTCGATCTCCTTCGGCATCGGCAAAAGGAAGTTTGTGTTTGCATCGAATATTTCATAAGGATATCACTGATATTTGATTCCCCTTCGGCATCAGTAAAATACGAGGGGGGGGCAGACGTTAGCGAAGAGCAGAAAGATATTGCCAATGGTTGATGCCCGAAATCACTTCATCGGTACTGGGGAAAACCTAGAAGGATCATCGCCAACATTTTGACCATGATAAAATTTATCCCCAATCGTCGATCCCCAATGCATTTTTGGCATCATGACTTTTTCAAGGGAGATGATCTGAAAGCACTTTGATAGGTATTTTTGCTAATCACCGATCCCAGACACTTTTTGGCATCGGAAAGCTAAGGCTTATTTTAGAATGAATAACTTAAGGAAAGTCTTGAATCCAATTAATACAAGCGAATTAAGTCATCGGCCTTCAACGCCATGTATCTTTTCCAGGTAAGAGGGTCATACGGTCTAGTGCTATCCCAAGTTATCCCTGGCCCCCTAAGTCTGAGTCACACCTTTCAGCAAGTGTTTCCGCATAGTGATCCAAACATAAGGGTGCTCGATGACCAGGTGTTCCCGAACATCCGACGGCCGTATCTACATATGGTAGCAAGAAGAACCCCCATTTTTCCCTACATAGAGGTTCTTAAATGGCTCATCGACCACACAGACACACAGAAGTGTCTAATTAATGATGACAATGGCGGGTGTGTCGGGGTTTTCCTCTCGGTAAAAGTTCAGAAGTATTACAAACTCAGGGACCCGGAGGAGTGGCTAAACACATACTTCATCGTGAATTTCTATGAACACCATGACACTAGATGAGTGATGGCCTCATGGTGGAGGGAGGACAATAATTTTACCAACCGGAGCACTAGATCGTATGGGACAACTAACTTAAGAGAGCCATACGTCTATTTGATGGCTCTCATCTGTCGATTATATGGAGAAAAATATTGCTCCAGGTTTTCATAGGCATGGATGCTTTTGGCATACACAGTTGGAATCATCAGGCGCAGCTTCAACTGGGGAAAAATAATCTCCAAGAAACTAAGCATTTGTGTGCAGAAGGCCCAGGCGTCAAAGGAAGGGGAAGCACCAACGTTTTGCATGGCTTCATACTTTCTCGATGTCATGTGCGCCAGAAACATCTTCGTCGACATGAATATAAGCTGGCATGTTGCAGAACTCTTGGTCCACGTCTACTTCAGCGTGCTATGGGAAAATAGGTATACGAAATCCTACTCCCTCATCTGCGATGAATTCATCGCCCAAATTTATTTTATTCTTTTTAATAAGGAATGCCCAAGGCTATCGGCGACATCCAAAAAGATGATATCCAAGGTAGGTCATTGGTATTTGGATGAGCATGCCACCTACATCAGGGTGTTTAGGGCCACCGGAGCACCACATCTCCTACCATCTCATGTCCCGGATCGGCTTGTTTTAGGATAAATATGCTACCAAACCATCTTGCAAGGCTACAACACCACCTTGGTCAAGGACAAGAAACGTGCATTCATACCCTACGGTTTCCATGTAGGGTTCTACTTGGTAAAGGATATCGCTCAAGCCAAACAAGAAGGACTGAGCCAACTCGAGTTCAGAATCTCGATGGGGCTATTCTGCAAGCATGATCCAAAGGGCCTAGTCTTGCAACATGCTTCACAAGTGTCATCCTGCTGGCCATACGCCCACGACAAATTCGAAGACGAAGTCTTCACAGAAAATTCTCATGATTGGGACAAGGTGGTACAAAGGATGGTCAACCCGAAAATGACCAGTTTCAAGTCCATGAGCTTGGGTGAACATGCAACGACAATATAATGGTCATATCAAGAGGCCCTCAAATCCAGGGAAGAAATCATAGCGATAGAGGCAACAGAGGTTTCCTGGTGGCTCTAGTGCAGAACAGGGGATTTCCTATGACACCAGAGGATTGGGAGAGTGGATTTCTCCTGATAGAACAAGCACAGAGAGTAATTGATCATCTATAGGATGACTCAGACCTCGTAGAAATAAAAAGGGTCCCTGTCGACAACCCAGTCGAAAGTCAGGTAGGTCCAAGTGGTCCAGAGCCAATGCAAATTGAAGAAATCACARGGTCAGATAACCCTAAATTTTTAGCGCCATAGGCTGGATCGCCAGGGGATGTTTTGGCTCAACTCGAGATATCAAGAACATCAGGGAGAGAAAGTGCATTGAACCCCCTCCATGACTTAATAACAATTTATGATGATGAGGAGAGTTCGAAGGTGTCCTTGGTAACTTCGGTGAAAATCACAGAAGAAAAGGAGTCCGAGAAGGCATCTTCCCTAGCTTCTGATGCCCAAATTTGAGGCCTTCCACAGAATGACCAGGAGATCGAAAGTGGCTTAGACACTGAGCTACTCGATATACCGAATACCCAAGTGGATATCTCGAAGGACGATCTAGGATCGAGCGAATGTAAAGAAGAAGTTTCACAGCAGGAAATCGGCATCTCAACAGCCGATTATCAAGTAAGTACCTAGCCTACCCCTGATGCTTCAATTTCAGCTAGTACTTTACATCCTGATGAGAAACAACTAGAGGTCGAACCTTTGAAGAACACGAAAGAGTTTCAAGAACCCATTCTTGAGCATATATACATCGTCAAGAGCTTGGGAAATATGATTTCCTAGGGAGATCAGCAAATCCCCGAACCCATTGATGAGGTTGTTGATATACAAGCCATCTCCTATGACCGGAAGAGGAAATCCATTGTGAATAGAACCAACAAGAATAGGAGGCTTACTCTGGATCGCTCCATTCTCATCACCAAAGAAGAAAAAATGATTGGCATGGAGCATTCCAAGACAACCAAGCTTATCGGTGCAGGGATGGCAATCACAGATGCCACCTTGGATAGAGAAAAAAGGGATGAAGAGGAGTTGGCCGCTACGCTAAAGGAGTTGGAACATATACACCATATGGAGAAATATTATCAAGACTCCACACAGGCCACGGTGTTCTTGAGAAGCAAATTCCAATATGCCTACAGTAAATTCACAAATGAGCGGCACCTTTTCACTGCAGGAATAGCCAATTTCCAAGAAGACACACTCATGGCACTGGAAATGTGAAAAGATATGGAAATATGGTATGATAAATCACACCAAGCAATGGAAAGGATCGATTACATTAGTGTCATTCAGCAAGGCCAAGACGCCAAAGAACATGGCATTCGGCTACTAAGGGATAGTAGCATCGATCGTATAAATAAGTCAGTCGAATACTGGGTGAAAATGGACCAAGAACCTCATCAGGAAATCCAAGAGAAATGGGTCGAGTGCAAAAGATTTGGACTAAGATCAACAGGGCGATGAGAGACATTGGCCTCCCAAAATTTGGAACACCCGATGACTTTGTCGACTTGCATGACATAGTCAAATTTCATGTCAAACAAGACTCATCGTGGGTTGTGGAGATAGAAAAGGTGGCGAACATGGCACCAGGTAAAATGTAGCAGTTCATGGAACACCCAATCAAGGCTCGGACCATGTTGCAGCAGTTAAGTGCTAGAATAGTCAAGTATCGAGCACGGGCAGTAGAGATAAGGGAGATCCTTTCAGCCCCAATGGAACAACAAATATTCATGTATGCCAACACATGGGAGGACCTCTTCGTCAAATGGTTGGAGTACGAGAAGATTCATCCACTCAATTGAAACATTTGATGACTCTTAGAAGACTAAGCGATGAAAGCGCCATGCGACGATGTTTTGTTTTACTTAGCTTGCACTTTTGATAGTTATTTTTAGTTAATAATATGTTATAAATAAAGGGATCAACATGTAGGAAATAATCGATGGTTGTTGCAAAGACCCTCATTTTTGGATTTGTAAAGAACTATTTCGGAGGTACCTTAATTGAGAAGTCGTGTTTAGGACCAGAGACAAGTTTTCGTTTTTCATCAAAAGCGTGTGTGATTGGATCTGAAGAAGAATTAGTTCTGATTTTTATCTCATGAATGGATGTTGTAACAAGTAAGAGCCTCTGAATCCATTGATAAGTTATCTGATTCAATATTTTTATAGTTCTTGTCTCTAATGATGAAGAGTAAATCATTGTGTTAATATGTGATTGATGATCAGAGTTAAGGAAACTATTTTTCTTTCCATCGTTTATTGCATGTATGGTTTCTCCTAATAATTATATCTCATTCAATAATTGGAACACCAACAGGTTAATGTATTAGTACTAAGCTTGTTGTAGGTGTAATAATCATTGTCTGCATGCTTGAGTATGCAGGTTATCCCGAGCTCAGCCTTATTCAGTAGTTAACTCCTTTCCCCTTTGTTACCCAACTGGTTTATACCACCATTTATCTTGTATCGGTCAAACCTATAAGAGAAAATACAAAAAGAGAACGTTCGAACTAAAGGAGGAGTTTTCACAGGAAGAAATCATGTCAATCACTACGTAAATCCCATCGATTAATTC
>SNQJ01S0193756.1:1256-11730 GCA_010110895.2 Picea sitchensis
AAGTATAAAACACCTCATAATTATATACTGTTGTGACACTAACCCTTATTAAATCAAGCGATAACATTCCCTTACCCGATTCGGCAAGGATTAACGAATTCACCTTTAATAAAAACGAAAACAACACCGTTATCTACACCATTGCCATGCTTTGCGTTACAGCCACAGTTCCCCAAGACATAATAGCAATACCATTAATATTATTATCAATGCAACGGAAGGTCATTAATTTACCTACTCCAGGCTTCTACCCGTTACTACCAACTGACATTATGAAGGACAATAAATCTCAGCCAATAAACGAATGCATTGTAAGGCACGAATTTACACACGCCATCATTCACCAGGTAAACACGGCACCCAAAAACAAAAGCTGGCAAATGCTTTGTTCAAAGGACAGACAGTCAGCACCAGGATCGCCGAGCTTGATGGATTGAAGACCGAGGGCTAGGGTTTAATCAGGGCGACATTATATTAGAATATATATTTATATTTATTTATGTTTCTCCGTTCCGAGAACTCTGGTTACGAGTAAAAGATTGCTCTTCCCTGGTTGTCATTTTCGAAATTATATATTTTCATAAATTGAAACCCGACAATCTATGTCAGCCGTGCAACCAGTAGTAGAAATTTCGACCATTGTTTGATTCTAGTCACCGCATTAGTGAAAAATGAACTTCCACGAATTTTATACCTTCCTCATCGAATTACATATAACGATTTAGACAGACCGGTACTTCGACTTGTCTTAGTATTTTTGACACGTTCTCAGATATATATAATCAATGAAACGTTTGGAATAACTACTGGATGTGAACTGCTGAAGGGTCCGGCCACAAGCAACAGTCATTTTGGATTTTGGAATTCTAGGGTTTCCAGTGGATATGCTTCTGTCCTCGAAATAAACCTATCGAGTTATTAATGGTTAACAATCATGTTATACCTTCCTCATCGGGTATGAAAATAAACCAAAAATTTCGTATAATATTTATCTATGAATTTCGCCTTATTGTCCGACGTCTGTTGTTGGGGTTAATTTTAAAATAAAAACCAAGGTAAAAGAAATTAGATAAACGAACAGCAAAGGTCGAAACCGAACGAGTATTTCATTTCTTCTTATAGTTCTGGAAATTGGAATTTGGGACAGATCGCGCCAAAAAATCAATCACGGTTACAGTTCGTTAGGCACAGGCGAAACTAAGAATCCACGCAGCAATCAGAGCTGTCATGCCCAACATCGGTGGATACCACCAAGCGCGGTTTTAAAACAACCCACCTTCGAAAAGAAAAGGGCAATGAATCGCCCTGGGGGCAAGACGCACAGTGGGTTTCTCGCTGGGCTTTGAAGTTTAGACTCTCAACAAGGAAAAATGCCCACAAAAATTTGTACGCCACGACCATATGAAAACGTTCAGAAGTAGAGCCGAACCACAGAGCAAGTCCCTAAAATAAATAAATGTAGGGATTTTACCCAAGGTCGCAGGGAAATTTCGCGGTAAAAACACAGGGACTGTAAACTATAGAAATAAGGGGAGTGCATGGCCGGGTTGCTTGGTGAAAATAAAGCATGGTTACTGTTACGATTTAAAGTTTAATAAGCAGCAGTTGTCACAGTGCACTACCAGAGCATGAATTTAACTCGTCCATTCCATCCATTGCATCCGTGAACAGAAATAAAAACGCAGAGGAATAAACCCATTTTACCATCATTATTAACACATGGAAACTGGTGCGCGCAAGGAGTCTATGTACTGGAAGGTCTTGAGAAAAAGGGTTTCGGGCAGGATTAAGGAGGTCAAGCAAGGGACCATCACAAGGCAACAAGGGTTTACAGGGATTCATAAACAAAATTTTCTAAACAAAACTGAACACTTTTAATTCACGGAACGGTACAATCTCAATAAAATTTCATCACTTCATCCATAAACTAACCACATATAATATTCTAGCTACTATATCAATGAAAAATGGCACACCTGCCATCACTTCATCCATAAACTAACCACATATAATATTCTAGCTACTAAATCAATGAAAAATGGCACACATGCTGTGATCGTGAATCCCATGGCATGGAATCCTAATGGTTTATCTTCCGCGACTTCCGCTTCCTTCCAAATTCCATGTCAGCCCTGGCCAGGTTTAATCAGAGACTCCACCTGCATTCCTCCCAAACAAACGCTAGGGTACTCTGCCCCCTTAGCCCTCGAAATGCGAAAGGCCACACAATAACGAGAGTAATTCATTCCTCACTGGCCCACTACCGAAAGCTACTGCTCAAGTCTCAATGAGGGTCCCAACTCCTACTCAAAGAATCACTGTCCATGATAACAATACCAATCAAAGTCCCTCCTTTCCCTCCTCTTTTCCTCTTATTCAAACTCAAACCCTAATTTCTTTTTCTCTTAGGTTTTCCCCTTTCTTCTTTGACTTTCTTATTTTCTTTTAGTTTATTTTTGTTTATATATTTCATTTATTTTTCTTTAAAAAATTCAAGGGTGGTATGCACTCATTTTTAGTTTCCTTTGTTTCACATGCTTAACTCTATTTTTATAATTTTTTTTCACATAAATATACATATATATTTTCATTTTTCTATAGTAAGCATGCATTCATCATTTAATTTACCATTAATATATCTCGTGATATTTAGGATTAATAGAGAGATTAAGGTGATGGCAAACTAGTATAGGGGAAAAGTAATTGTTTTACAAAACTAATACAAGAGGATTTAATGAGGGAGGGGGTATTTATAATAATGTGAACTAGACAAGTAAAAGGGAGATGGATACCGGAAGATCTAGGCTATGGAGGATAGTTTTATTAAGTGGACAAGGATAAAGAGAGGGTGATGGTCCTGAGTTTTTGTTTTCCTTTTTTTTTTAAATTTTCAATTGTTAAAGCCACACACTCAAACTCTGCTCTGTAGGAAGGCTTAGGGTTTAGATTTTGATTTAGGCGACGATTGGTTAAGGGAACTGCTTAAGGTTTTATTCAGGTGATCAAGACTTAGGGATAATTAGGCTGACTTCTTCAACCACCTTTATCGCGACGTACCCTTCATGTCGCACCACGTGCACCAAGGGCTTACCGCCTTCCTGAATTTCTTTCATGCATCGTTCTTCGTGATGCACCACATGCTCCAAGTGCCACTCGCTAACGGAGTTTCTTTTGTGCGACGTTCTCTCAGATGCACCACTTGCTCCAAGGGTGCCACTTGACTTTGACTAGTTTTGGAAGTTTGTCCAATGCTTGTAGTCAACACTCCACTTGATCGAACTAGTGAGAGACTAAGGGTTATAAGGAATAAGGCCTCACTTTTATTATACTTTAGAATAATCATCGCGGAACGATCAATGTTAGCCGACCTCACTCTATTATCGGGTCCTCTAGAACTAGGTAATTGTTAACCTATAGTTCGAGCCATGTTGGGAGTGCTAGTAGGCTATGGAGGGGATACTTCCACACCTATCCCTCTATATCTCTGGTTGTCATGCATGTCCCCTCTTCTCCACATGTGAGTATGGTTGGTAAGTTATCGTCAGCCTGTATCATCAATAATCATGTTAGAAATGTCGACATCCAATCATCAAATCAAATGAAACACTATAATAAAACATATCAACCCAAAAGTACACTCCCTGACTTAGTCTCGAGTCCAAGGGGGTTCTACCAATGCCTCTGCATCCTCAAGGTCAAAAACCCTGCACACTCAATCAAACTGAGTCAATAGCACCCGTCTACATCAAATAGTAACACATCATGTCATCTGTCAATCACATCATAATCAAATATAAAAGGTCTAACATAAAAAGGGTCCGGATCACTTGAGAGCAAGTGTCCTCAAACAATAAGTGTTCTTAGTGCGCCAGAGCAGGATGTTACAGGATACCTAGAGAAACTACACAACATGAAGTGGTTGGGAATGTTTCCATCATGACATCTTCCTATCATGCATCATCATGAACATTAGTTGAATTGAGTTGGGTTGTTGGGATCATATCCATTGGATGAGGTAGCTATTCGCATAGTTACGATAGTTGGTTAGCAATAGTATGACTTGACAATCAAGTGGTGGATGCATGGTGCCTTGAAGAGGAAAGACTCAAGGTGTGGAGATGGAAATAAATTGTAGACAAGTTCAATCAGTTGCATGTGAAATATGGACTAGAAAAATTTCTAAAGTGGACAGATGGACTCAGCCTTGTATCGTAGTGGATGGTGGTTGAGGTGAGTTCATGTAGAGAGTCAATTTCTTAGGTAGGTACAGGCCTAGAACATGGTTGCAATGAACGATGTCATTTGAAATTTATGGCTAGCTTCGGTTATTTCATTTTCCAGGTGTTGTAGCAAGTTCTTTGAAGGGAAGATGGATGACTTGGTATTTCATGTGCATTCCATTTATGTGGTGAAAACCGAAAAACTTGAGCATGATTCAAGTGGTGTAGACTTGAAGAAGTCTTGCAACAGTTTGTGATGCCTTGGTTAAACGAATGTGTGGAGATATTGGGGAAACCTTCTTGGATGATTTCTGTGGTGGAATTAGGCGTATTTGAGGTAGCCATGGAGGTGGATTGAGGAAGCTACCAACTCTTTGATGATGTGCATTAGACAGGTTGTTGCGGTTTAATGGGTAGTAAAGTTTGTACGTGTCGCGTTTGATAGGATGGATGAAGAACCCTAATGTTTTTTTCCTTATCCCTATTTGTTTGTTCATGTGGTGACTTGATGAGTCCTGAAGACATATCTAAAGTTTGGATGCTTGCAGTGGGTGAAAGGAAATCACATTCCAAGAGATGAATGGAGTTAGCAAGGAAATCGACCAAGATTTGTTGGTAGTCAACTTGAATGGGAAGAACATAGACCAAGTGACTTGGGTGGTGTTTTCTTGCCTTTGGTATGTGACATTAGATGAGACCGAGCACACCTTGGTGACTTGCATATTATTGTGTAGTAGCTCATAGATCTAGTAGGGGTCATTGTTTGGATTCAACATAAGTATTGGTGCGAACATTCCTAAGGAATGGAAGTTCTTTGAGGTGACTCATTCTACTTGGATATCTTTGGAAAGTTCATTGGTACGTTTGAAGAGATTAGGCATGTTGGAAAAACTCATCGTAGATGCTGAGTTGCATTGAGGTGACATGACATAAGGAGGTGAGTTGGGGACTTTCCTTCATTTGAAGGATTGTGAGAACAAGAAGATTGCAACATGAAGAGATTAATTGGACATGAGTGTTTCTCTTGCATTGGAAAGTATGGTTGAGGGTGAAGCCTAACCATTCCAAGGAATATAGAGGAAGATGCAGTGGCATGGAAGGGTAATGAAGTAGTGAGGAAAAGGCAGTATGGGCATGCAATTCTTCATGCATATTGACTAACTGTGCCATGAGGGGGACAATGGAGTCAAATTGTCGTAGAAGAAATTGTTTTAGAGTGACTTCATATTGCAACAAGGAGAGGGGATACCTTTCCTTGGTCTAAGATCATTGCACATACGAACCAAATTGCGAAAGGAAGTGACTAGTTTGTGCATGAGTGTGTGTAGACTTAAGGGGTGTGATGGTTGAATTGGCCATTCAAATAGTTCATAGCTTGGGTGAGAACAAAAACATGACAAGGGGGTTAAGCATACAGATGCACCAATAGGTTTGAAGTGCATCACTTAGACATTGTGGAGGACCTCCTTGATGAAGATTGGATGATGACAACAATGATGAGGAAAGGATGTACATTTTCCTTAGTCTTTGGAGTTTAATGGAGTGATAGAGATGCATAAAGAAAAGGCTAATTTCAAGAATGGGGAGGCACATCTCAAGAATTGGATGTGATGGTTTGATTAGATATCCAACCAATGAAAGACTTGAGATGCACAATGTGTGAAGACATGGCATAATTGGTTGAAGTATGGGTGCAGAAAGAGAGAGTCATGAGGAGTTCAACACTTAGAAATTGTTGAAGTTTTAGTTGAGGTTGCAACAATAGTTGAGGCAATATTAGCAATGAAACAAACATTTGTTTTCGCAGCTGAATAGTGGTAACTTAGACATTGTGAACAAATTTGGGGAGGAGACACTTTTCCATCATTGCGTATATTTTGGTCACACACAAATTTAGGTAGAGGGTGGTGTGGATGGTTGCAAAAGTTGCAGATGATTGTTGTGCGAGTTGGAAACTTGTGGTTTCCACTTTGAAAAATATTGGGGTTTCCAGTTGGCATGAAACTTGGGGTTTCCAGTAGACTTAGTTGTAGTAGAGGCACAAGTTTGGGTAGAGACTTGGAGATCACAGATTTTGTGGATGTTTCTGAGGATGGAAATGACTTGAGGTGGGGGAGGATGTAAGGCATTGGGAGCTTAGATTGGGTGCGTGCACTTCCACCATAGTCTGAATCGGGTAGGAAAGACACTTGGAGAAAATGAAGAAACAAACATCTTCATATAGGGGAGAGTTGGGGATCCTTGGGCATGAGATGTGCCAAGGGATGAATCCACCCAAGGTTCCTTCCAATGCAATTCAAATGATGGATGGTTTTATGAAGAGTTGAGGGAAAGACTTGGGTTCTCCATAGATGAATGGAAAATTGGCTAAGCCAAGGGGACCACATTTAGTCAAGTCATCTTGAATCACATAAGGGGTGCACACACCCAAGAAGACGAGTTGGTTAGACAGATGGGGCACGTCGACATGAGGGGTGCACCAAGGTTGGGCTCGTTAGTCCCAAGGGGAACGACGATTGATGAGCACATGGGTTCATTTGGGTGACCAATTCTGTGAATGGGCATGATGATCCATTTGGACGACTGGGTCCACAAAGGGGCACGATGATCCATTTGGACATGGGTTCATGAAGGGGCATGACACTCCAAAATGGCATGATGGTTTGCGATGGTGACTTTTGGAGATCCTATAAGAGAACAAGTGTGAACAACCAAGGAAGGAAAGCATGACATAACTTAGAGACAAGGAGAGCTCTGTGATTTTGTGGCAGACAACGAGGAGGATTTCCCTCAAGGAGTAAAGTCACTCCACATGGGAGGACTTGTGTTTCCTTGAGGAGGAGGGTTCTATAGAAAGAGTTGGGAAACTTTCTCTTGGGAATACTTTGGATAAGTCTAGAAACAAAGGTCTATGGAGGCATGTGTGAGGCAGAGCCAAAATATATGAATTCTATGGAAACAAAGAGGTAGAGTCTATGGAAATGAAGAGACAACAAGTCTTCAATTGAGGGAACATTTGAGGTGCACCGTAGGTGGTTGCAGAGACGGTTTCAACAAAGAGTTTTGTGGCGATGAATTTGTTCAAGAGTGGCTTGGTGAGGTGAGGTGAGTCGTTTGACTCTACCAAAGTTGTAAATTGAGCCAGAAATTCTCATGTTGTAACCATTTTGCAATAAAAAAGAATTAGTTGTGTGTTAGGAACGATTTATGTTGTCTACATTATATCTATGTTTCACTTATATATTTCCCTATGGTTCTCTTGGCTTCTCATGTTCTTGGATGTATGCTTAAAAATGACTAAGTGTTAAAGTGAATGTATAAGTACACAAGAGTTGCACTAGAGTAGGAATGTGACTCACTGATAACCTAAAATGGAGTATGGGTATGCTCTAGGTGAAGAGGCGTAATCTAGATGAAGTATCCTTCGTGTTGCCAAGAAACCAAGTGAGAAATTTCATGGTGTCATACACTCTCAAGAGGTGCACGATCATAATGCATGTAGTAGGGACGTGACACCTACCATGACTCGAAGTTGAGCCACATTTTTATCTCTTCATCTATGTTATGGCCATGTTGTGAGGGGGTTGTTGTCTTCTTATGTTACTTTACAGTCTCACATGAATTTTTTTCTTATGTATTGGTGCCTAATACTATGTTGTTATTTTCTTTGATCATGCTTACCACCATTCCAATCACAGTTGACCTCTCGCCTTTTGCATTAGCTTACCTCTAATTTTTGACCCTTTAGCAATGGAGAGAACTGCTACCATGAGTGAACATCACTTTCCAATACCCAATTGCATTCATTTTTCCTAGGTCAGTTTCATGCATTTGGACCATCGAAGCATGATGTTAAGCCACTCATTCTCTCTTGATGAGAAAAAAATTAATTTTTTTTCGTGCTTGTTGAACCCTGAAAAAGAAACTTGAAGAGAAAAATTTTAACTCTTTTTCGTGCTCGTTAAACCATGAAAAAGACACTTGATGGGATAACTTTCAACTATTTTTTGTGCTCATTAAACCATAAAAAAGACACCCTATCGAGTAAAATTTTACCTCTTTTTTGGACTCATAAAACTATACAAAAATGACACTATCGAGCACACTTTTATCTCTCTTTTGTGCTCGTAATACCATGAAAGAGGTGCTCAAGAAAAAAAGAGAGGTTTTTTTTTTCCATTGATCTGTATTTGCAAAAGTGGAAATTGTTAGTCATGTCACCCTTGAAGATGGCACATGTTTGTGTCATTGTCTTACAATTGGGTTATATCTTGTATAAGATTCGTACCATCAGTATGAATCATACTCCTTCGACTGGTTAGTCTTCTAGTCACCATGGAGAGTGCTTTAGTGCCTCATGTGTTGTTGCACTATATTATTAGTGCTCTTGAGTCAATGCTACCAGATCATCATTATGTTGTGATATATTTCCAAGGGAATTTAAGCCTTAGTCAACCATCTCATGTTGTCTTGTTAACCATCCAAGTCGACCATCGATGTGTTAGTTGTACTGGGTGATTATATATATTCACATCATCTCTCAGTTTATGTTTTGTGTCGATTGATGGGGGATACATTAATGATATGGATTTTATGAGAAGAACGAACTGACTATAGATTATTAACAGGTGCTTAACACAAAATAACAGAGATACAATAAAACTAGTTTTCTATTCAATAAGGAAATAAGTTGAAATTGTAAAATGCAGCGGAAACCAAGCTTGCTAGAATGGTGGTGGCTTATCTCTGAGAAGAGATGTGACGACTGTGCTAATTAACAAGAAGATGATTACAATGAGTCTCTGAAGTATTTTTTATAATAAAAAGGAATACCAAAAACCCTAGACATCTAAAAGCCTAACCCTAGGAGATGAAGTGTCAAAAGTCATGTGGGCCTCGTTTGGGTAAGTTAGTACATCAACTTCTCGAGGTCATAACTTTTGCATACGATCTTCGTTTTAGGCGCATTATAGCCCGTTGGAAAGGTATCGTCGAGGAGATTCATTTAAGGGGAAACATTGAAGGAAATTCCATGTTGCTCCCCATTTTCCCAAAAAACGTCGTTTAGGGCCTCAAAACGACTCCGAAAGTTTCAAGACCCGAAAAACTGCTAAAAAATAGTAAATTACCAAAATTGTCAGAAAACTGTTTTGAGCCAGTTGGAAAAGGTGGGTGGCCACCGATATCCATCTAGATCAATCCTCCCTCCTTAGGAAGCAATGGTCTCCAATGCGTTGAGTTTCCCCATTATATGAGGAAATTTCTGTTGAATTTGGCCCTGGGTGAGCCACTTGCCTTGGTACAGGAGCTGCCTTGCTTTGACAACTCGATAAAGCTAGATCCTTCGTTTTCGAGTGCCCTTGATATATGTGTCCATAATCTGATCATTGAATGCATGTTGTATGCATTCAAGGTTGAGCTCTGTTGGTTTCAACTGTTCTTCTACTTCTGAGGTGTCTAATAATGGTGGGAAATAAGGGCGAAGGAGATCCACGTTGAACACTGGGTGTAGGCCAAGGAAAGGAGGAATGATGAGTTCAAAAGAATGATTACCCATGACCATCGTGATGGTGTACATACCATAACGGAGTGGGCGAAGCTTCTGATGTGGTCCTGTAAGGTATTCTTTCTGCAAGTGCAACCAAACTTTGTCACCCACCTGAAACTTATGTGGCACCCGATGTTAATCATGGCACTGCTTGTACTTGTCATTGGACTTCTATAGGATATCTTGAACCTGTTGATGGATGTGTTGGATCCGCTCAATGAACTGGGTGGCTTTTTCAGCTTCAATTGGAGCAGGAGATGAGTTGGTGGAGGTGACCGCAAGGGGAAGTGCAACATCTATGGGACCCAATGGTTGGAATCCCAACCCCACCTGAAAGGGTTGTGGCTGGTTGACATATGCAGGGCTCGGTTGTAGCTATGCTGGACATAGGGAAGGCTCTTATCCCATGTGCGAGGGTGCTTGGAATTATACATGCAAAGGATATGCACAATCATTCTATTTACGACCTTGGTTTGGCCATCTCTCCGGGGGTGGAAGGCCATGGATTTGGTGAGCTTGGTGTCCAACAGTGACCAGAGACTCGACCAAAATGTGTTGAGAAATTGACCATCTCGATCTGAGACAATGGTTTGTGGGATTCCAAAATTTACCCAGACTCGTTCAAAGAAGAGGTTGGCAGTGGCCTCTGTTGTGATGCTCTTCTTGCAGGCAACCAGAATCGCCATCTTAGAAAAGCGATCAACAA
>SNQJ01S0193756.1:11740-29458 GCA_010110895.2 Picea sitchensis
GTTTTATACTTGATGTTGAGGTGGAATTGTTGCAAGTATGTGGACCACTTTTGATGGTGGTCATTTTGAAATTTTCCTTGTGTCTGCATGAATTGCAATGGCTTATGATCAGTGTGAATGATTGTCTCCTTCCCAAGAATGTAATGTATCTACTGGTGATAAGCTTGCACAATGGAGTATAGTTATTTGTCATAAGTAGGGTACTTACAGACAACATATGATAGTGTCTCACTATGATAGGCCACGAGGTGCCTGTGCTAAGTGAGAACGATGCCCATAGCATAGTCTGAAGCATTTGTCTCGATCTCAAAGGTTTGTTGCAGGTCTGCTATTGAAAGTGTTGGGGTTGAGCACAAGGGATGCTTCAAATCATCGAACACTTGTTGTTGGGACTGGACCCATGCAAATTTTTCCTTACCACCACTCCTGGTTATTTGGTTGAGGGCCCATGCAATATGGGAGAATCCCAATATGAACCTGTGGTAGAAATTGGCAAGGCCCAAGAAGATCTGAAGCTCAGTGAGTGTGGTTGGGGCTGGCCAGTCACAGATGACTTGGATCTTGGCTAGATCCACATGTACACCATGTTGATCAATGATGTATCCCAGGTAATGGACCATGTCCATGCCAAAGGAGCATTTTTCCAAGTTGACATATAGCTTTTGTTTCCGCAAAGTGTGCAGAACATGCTGAAAATGCTGCAAGTGTTCGACCCAAGTCTTGCTGTAAATGAGAATGTCATCTAGATACACCACTGCAAAAGTATTAGTGAATGGTCACAGGATATCATCTATCATCCTCATGAAAGTGGCTGGAGCATTTTTCAAACCAAAGGGCATGACCAACCATTCAAAAAGGCCTTCCTTTTACTTAAAGGCGATCTTCCATACATCTGTCTGTTCTATCGGGATCTAGTGGTAGCCAGATTTCAGATAAATCTTACTGAAGTATTTTCCTTCCGTGAGTTGATAAAGGAGGTCTTTGATTCGGGGAATCAGGTACCGGTTTCTGACTGTGATTTTATTTAGAGACCGATAATCAATGCAGAGTTTCCAGGTTCCATCTTTCTTCTGTACCGACACAATTGGGCTCCTGCAAGGTGATGAGCATGAGCTGGGACGAATGTTCCCCTTGTGGAGAAGTTCTTAGATCTATCGCTTGATCTCTTTATTCTCTAACAGAGAGCGACGATAGACTAGCCCATTGGGCAACAGTGCATCAGGAGTCAGATCGATGGGGTGCTTGACCTGGCAGTGGAGAGGTACCTCGATAGGTGAGGAGAATATATCTGAGTATTCTTCCATGAACTTATCTAATTTCTTCTGTTGTTTGGAGAGGTCAACCGTAGAGACCCTGGATGTGGCTATGATATTTCTCTCATTCTGAGAGTGAATCACGAAGAAGAAAAACTTCCTTGTCTGAGAGATGACCTTCTTGCATTGCTTAGCAGAGATCAAGGAAATAACACTAGGTGGGACTGCCTCAGGTATCCTGTACAATTTCCTATTCAAAGTAATAATAACACTATGAGGCCTAGACTCATATATAACATAATGTTTCCATAAATAAGTTTGGCCCAAAAGAACATCACAAAATTCGAGAAGAGAAACATCACACAATACCTCGTCTTTGAATGGCTTGATGTCGTATGACAGTCGACACTGTTGGTTGACGCGGAGATCGCTTCCTTGGTGGAGCCATCCAATGGTGTAGGGTTTTGGGTGCGGTGTTGTTGGCATGGACAACTTCTTGACGACCTCTACTAAGATGAGGTTCTTCTAGCTACCGCCATCAATGATGAAGTGCAGCAGGGTGCCTTTTACCCACATCTGTGAATGGAAGACGTGCTCTCCTTCTTCTGGCTCGTCCGGTTCACCAGGTTGGAGCTTGGTGGTAGAAATGGTGGCACTAGGTTATGCGTCTATCATTTGTCTTCCCCTTTCTGGTTATGACTCAGAGTCAGAACCTGCATCTGATTCAGAGGCTTTCACTTCGGCCACCAACGACTGCTTTGAGTGACAGTCAATAGTGTTATGCCAAGGGCTCTTATGGAAGTCGCACCACTTCCTAGTGTCTTTCTTTGTCTTTCTGATGTCCTTATTTTCTTACGGCTTGGACTAGTTGTCCTAATACTATCCATATTTTCCTTTGTTCTATGGGTTGGGGCCGCCCTTTCCTGGATTTTGTTGTGAGGGGTTCCAGGCCCAAATTGTGGCATCTTTTGTTTGAGCTTCTGCTCGATTTTGGCAACATATTGATAGGTCATGCCCAAGGATGAGATGTCTAGAATTCCATTTCAATCTGGATGTATCTATGCAGAGCACCGCGATACTTGAGCACTAGATGTCACTCTGAATCTTTGATACCCATCTTGGTGCGCAAGGTATGGAAGATATTTCTGAAATCTGGCACTACTTGGTCTCTTTCTTGCCGCAGTGTGGTCTATTTGGTATACAAGTCGTCATAACTTCCGATGGGGTAGTATTGTTCCTTAATAGCATCCCTGAAGGATTCCCAGGTGGCCATGACTGTAAATAATGAGGGTTCATCTGTTTCCTTTTTCTCACAAAAATTTTCCAACCAATATTTGACATGGGGAACGGATTTGAGGAGCGCAAAAGTAATCTTTTCTCTATTCGAAAAGTTATGGACAGAAAAACACCCTTATAGTAGATTCAACCACTTGTCTACAACATTTGCGTCTATCTGACCTTCAAATATAGGAATATCGAAGTTTATTTTTACCTTGAAGGGAGCGATGCTTCCGCTCGAAGAAGATGTGTCGCCTGTTGGTAGCCGCTGAAGGATTTGCGTGAAACTATCCATCATCTTGTTCCTCTGTTACGTGAGGGCTTCCTCAAGAAACATTTTGAAAGGATCTCCTATTCCGTCATATTTCTTTTCTCCTTCCATGAGAGGTTGCTTGGGCATGCAAGAGCTTCTCTCCTCAAGAGAAATAATCTCGAGACCCAACTCTTTGTACTTTGACCTTGTTGGGGACATGCATTAAGATGGCAAGGAGAAGACTGCTCTAATACCACTAATCTGGATTTTATGAGAAGAAAAAAATGACTACAGATTATTAACAGGTGCTTAACACAAACAAAGAGAGATACAATAAAATTGATTTTCTATTCAATAAGGAATTAAGTTGAAACTGTAAAATGCAGCGGAAAACAAGCTTGTTGGAATGGTGGCAGCTTATCTCTGAGAAGAGATGTGACAATTACACTCATTCGCAAGAACATGATTAAAATCAATCTCTGAAGGAATTTTTACAATAAACAGGAATTCCAAAAACCCTGGACATCCAAAGACCTAACCCTAGGAGATGAAGCGCCAAAAGTCGCGTGGGCCCTGTTTGGGTAAGTTAGTACATCAACTTCTCGGGGTCGTAACTTTTGCAATATCCATTTTAGGCGCATGATAGCCCATTGGAAAGGTATCATCGAGGAGATTCATTTTGGGGGAAACATCAAAGGAAATTTTATGTTGCTCCCTGTTTTCCCAAAAAACTTTTTTTAGGGCCTCAAAACAACTCCAGAAGTTTGAGGACCCGAAAAACTGCTAAAAAATAGTAAATTACCAAAATTGCCATAAAATTGTCTTGAGCCAGTTGGAAAAGGTGGGTGGACACCGATATCCACTTGGATCAATTAAGTCCCCCCTTCAATGGATATATTCCTATCAACTTCAACACATTATCTCAAAGAGGGATCTAGAAACCAGATAGTACCTTGGAGATTGCAATTCTTAGTGGTAGGCTTCCTTGCAATCAACATTGAGTTTACCTCATTAATCCTAATCGATTGATTCTACAAGTGTTATGATTTACTTCCTCTATTCACATTCATTATATTATTCTAGGCACCTTGGGGTCCATTTTGATCATCGATGGCTCCCCTCATGTCTGTTAAAGATATTCCTCAATGACCGTAATCAAGCAATTTCTACTTTGCTTGACATAAAATCATTTACTGACATGATATAGAATTTTACCATTGGGGTTTGGGATTAATCCATTATGTTTGGGACCACATTATTGAATCATGCTACCCCTCCCAAGTTGGGAAGGAATATATCACTACTATATGAGTAATTTGAAGACTACAGGGGCACTCTCATTAGTGCTCGATGCCTTCCTGATGTATATCATGACATAGATCCTCATTGTATTTTCTCATGGATATGATCTCTTTGATGACATGGATCCACTGTGTACTTTTTCTTGGCCATGGTATTGCATTTAACTTCATGAATTTGTAGTGTATTGTGTTGGAGGCCACGATTTGTCTCTTTTCCAAGCATGGGTATGCCTACCTCAAGGATGATCTATATGTGTTTGGTTGACATTTGATTGCAGGTACTCACTGGTTCCTTAATCTTTAGTTTCTTTTTTATGATGCATCACATTCACCATTATCATATTGCGTTTCACCCATTAGTTCCTATTGTGACCTCACACATTAGGGGGAATCTATTATAGCCTTATTTTCCACCCTAGGGACACATGGAGGACCCATTGATGTTTTCCTGCTAAGACAAACTGTTTTGTTTTGAATTTCACTAATTTTGAGAGAGGCCACACTCTTCTTGTCTATCAAAGTGTGACTAGTCACGGTATGCAAAACTGGCAACACGCAACTGGTCATTTTATTCACTACTGATAACCCATGACCACCCTTGTAACCTTCTAGATTTGATGAGTTACAAGGAGATCAACATTGGGAAGTTTTTTTCTCATGATATGATCTTGGGAACTCTCAATACACTGAGGGATCACTAATATCTAGAGATATATAAGTAACCCATATCATCCTCCATCAATCTATATAAAGAAGGAATTCCAAGGGTAAGAGGAGGAATAATATACAATAGACTTATGCTACAAAATTTTTAGAGGAGATCTTATACAAGATTTGGTCTTCATATTAGGTTAGGTCAGCCTTGTTTGTGTGAAGGCTAAGGAGGAGTTGGAGCAAGGGCCAAGGAGGATCTATAGGAAGGGATAAGGATGAATTAATTAATGACTCAAGGTAGTTTTATTTTTGATGTGCAATTTCTACATGATGAATATATATCTACATGATTTTTGTTGGGTTGTTATATTCTTTGTAGTGGAAACTCAATCAACTAACTAGCTAGTCAAGGTTGATCTATTGGATGATTGATCGGCTGAACGGTTTAGTCAATTATAAGGTCAAAAGGTGGTTGAATAGATGGTCGATTGGTAGCCGAATGGAGGTTGAAACATGATCAACAGGATGGTCGATTCATAGCCAAATGATATTCGATCGGTATTCAAAACCAATAACAAAATTCAATGAATCATGGGATCATAGCCAATCATCTTCATGGATATATAATTTTTTTTGGGTGCCATGAATTAGGGTTTTACATGCACAAGATTCCTATAAATATGACATTATGTAATACTATTTATGTTACTTGGTAGAGAGAGTGCATTGGTCATGAGAGGAAGCCAAATTGGTTGTAGATTTGTTCTTGTAATAAATCAAGAGAGTAGGATTATGAATTGGTATTAGGTGTGGAGAAATATTAGTCATGTAAATATTTATTCAGTGAATGAATAAGACAAAATAAGAGAGGGAGTCCCTCAAGCATTGTTGGTTTTCTCGGTTAAGAGTTTCCAAGGTAAATATCTATGTATTGTATGTGATTTCCATTGTCTTACTTTCTGTTTTGATTCTTTCTTCTCTCTCTCGTTTGGTTTAATTTACCTACATTCGGTATAAGAACAAGGATGTGAAGATATCATATATAAGAAGATATGAATAAGACCATTTCTTTCCTTCATGGAGACGCCTTTCTTACTAGGGGTTCGACTAATTTTTGGATCTCTGCTAAAACTAGGTCCAGTGGGAGATGTAAGGAAATGATTTGTTATTGAAAGAGTGACAAACAGTTCTAGGATTGAGATTGAGAAGCTTAATGGATATAATTTTGAGTTGTGGAAGATTAAAATGGAAGATCTCCTTATACATCGAGAACAATGGATCATTGTGGAATCTAGAAAAATTTTGATGGACATGTCGAAGAAAGATTGGGAGAAACTGAAAAGGAAGGAAAGAACTATGATTCGACTTTGTCTTGCATATTCGGTATTGTTGAATGTCTCAAGTGAAGAGATTGGAAAGAAATTGTGGGATAAGTTGGGGCATTTGTACCAAAAGAAATCCCTGGTAAACAAGTTGTTTCTTCAAAAGAAAATGTACCTTATGAGAATGAGTGATGGTAACTCAGTAATAGAGGAAATGAGGAAATGAGGTGGAAGAACATGTAAGGATCAACCAAGGATTTCTTGATGGTGAGAGTTTGATCGATTGAAAAAGGAAAAGACAACTTTTTTGGTATAAATTTTAAGTCTAAGGGTAGATATAAATCCTCGGTTCAGTCGATAAGAAAATGTTGGAAGTGAAATAAAGATGGTAATTAAAAAAGGGACTACAAATCGAAAGTGACTAAGAAAATTCAAGGATATGATGAGAAGTAGTTGAATGAAATAAATACTTCTCTAGATGAAGGAGGATATGTGTATTGGACGTAGAAAAGTACATAGTCAAATCATGATGTTTGGTTGATTGACTTAGGTTCATATTTTCATATGAAACCTCACAGGGAATATTTTTGTGAATATGAGAAGTATTGTTGGCCCTTGGGTATGGAAGTAAGTGAAGATTAAGGAAAAAAAGATGGAATATAAACTACGTGGAAGACAAAGTGACTAATACTGGGTCGAAGTGAGCAGAAGAGCAGAAAAGATGGTGCGAAGTAAGAGAAAGAAATCCGTTGGATGAGGAGATCGAGGATGGACATATCAACAAGGAAGATGGATCGTGGACAACTCAACAAGTAGAAAAATCCATCGTTGGATGCTTTGGAGCACCATGCAAGAAGGAAGGAAAGACAGGTTGGCGAAGCCCTGAAAACACGAGTCAGGTTGACCTAGGGTTTTAGACACCTAGGGTTTTGGTATATAGGGTTTTGGACACCTAGGTTTCGACCTAAGGTTGTCGGTGAACTATTGTAATGTATAAATAAAGGTCAAGAGGACCTGGGATGGGAGAGAAGAGATTATGTTATGATGAGTGATTGCTGTCAAGAGAGAAGTGTTGTGTGAGAGGGCCTTCTGTATTGTAAGATCTTCAACTGGGTGTGAATATCAACCCTGCAGCTGGGTGTGTAGGGAGGGGAGAGAGAGGAAGAGAGATATATGCAAGCTAAGAGTGTAGATAAGATCTGTATGCTTTCATCTTAATATATTATAAAGAACAGTTATGTGGACGTAGCCCTAGAGAGAGGGTGAACCACATATATCATGTGTTATGTGTGATTGATGTTGGGTTCTTTGTCATTTGATATGCTTCTATTATGTTATTGTGTTAGATCTGAGATATAACTTGCACAGTAGGCCTAAGGAAGATAACAAATACAAGGTTACTGTGTGTAGTTGTTTTGAATCCATTTTGCATTTCCTCTGGTTGTAGACACCTGTGTCCTGCAACCCCCTATAGCTACTTCGGGTGAGACTGCATTTGCTTCGCAGGTGTTGACGAAAGGGCCAGTAGTTAGGGCTTGTTGGTGCGCTCTTGGAGTTGAACCCTGGGTCAGCCCCTGTTCCAACAAATGGTTACAATATCAATGTTGATGAAGATGATGATCCTAGGAAGGTGAACATTGTCGAAACAGAAGGCCAAAGAGACATAGAAGGACCGAGATTTTAACTACCTTTCATTGGATAGCCAATCAAGATCAAGAAAGTCAATATTGGAATAGAGAAAACATTGAAGCTTGCAAATGTTTGGGATTATTGGGATGCCGCCACTATTGAAAATATCACAGAGTTACTGCACGAATATCATGACTTGTTTCCAACCAATTTCACTGATATGAAGGGCATTAAAGGGCACATGGGAGAGATGAGGATCCCTTTGAAACCAGATGCAAGGCCAATCAAACAAAGACCCTACAGATTGAACCCTAAATATAAGGAGAAAGTGAAGATTGAACTTGAAAGAATGTTGGAAGCAGGAATCATAGAACCTGTTGAGGATTCAGAATGGATTATCCCTATGGTGGTACAGGATAAAAAGACCAGAGAAATCAGGATCCGCGTAGATCTCCGAAAGATGAATGATGCATGTTTTCATGACCCATTCCCT
Source organism: Picea sitchensis (assembly GCA_010110895.2). Classification (NCBI taxonomy): domain Eukaryota; kingdom Viridiplantae; phylum Streptophyta; class Pinopsida; order Pinales; family Pinaceae; genus Picea; species Picea sitchensis. Next base: position 19,924 of record SNQJ01S0193756.1, read on the forward strand.
ACACCATTTACAAACGAAGTGTTAGATAATGTAGAAGGACAAGAGGTATATTCTTTTACAGATGGATTTTCAGGATACCATCAGATATGGATTTCCAAGGAAGATCGCCATAAGACCGTTGAAGCCTTGACTGAGGAATTTTCATCCCATCATCAGAAGAGCACACCCTACCACCCACAAGCAAATGGGACAGTTGAAGCATTCAACAAGATTTTGGAAACAATGTTGAAAAATATTTTCAGTGTGAACATGGATGACTGGGATTTAAGAGTACCAACAGTACTATGGGTCTATAGAACCACTTGCAAGGAGCTTACAATGCAGACCCCCTTTAAGTTGGTTTACGGTCTCGAAGAATTTGTCTTGATGGAATATTTGGTTCCAAGCTTAAGAATCATCACCTTACAAATATGGATGATACTGGCGTTGTTCAAGAGAGGCTCGCGCAGTTGGTTGAACTAGAAGAAGACCGATTTATTGCAAGATTCCATCAACAGGTACAGAAGGAAAGATAAAAATCCTACCATGACAGACACATCAATAAGAAGGCATTTAAACAAGGCGATTTGGTTATGGTATATGACAATAAGTTCATGAAGCATCGAGGAAAGTTCAGAACGCATTGGCTTGGGCCATATGAGGTTGCCTATGTTACAGAAGGAGGAGTTACGCAGTTGAAGACTTTGAATGGAGAATGGAAGGAAGTTTTGGTGAATGGGAATCGATTGAAATTTTATTATGACAATCCGATGCCTCACAACTCTCATTAATAGCATATGGAAAAGGGTCCAGGTACCAGGTGCAGTTGAAACTGGGTACCAGACACAGAAAAGACAGTCTGCACAAGGAAGGGAGGGAAAGAGTAGAAAGCACAGGCTGCTCTGCGCAGCCTGAAGTCGAAGCAAATCAGAAGGATCATATCTAAAGTGCCTCAGGATGAGTCATATGTGAGTGTTGGGGGCCTGTTGGCCCTCGGGTATGTAAGTAAGTGAATATTAAGGTAGAAAAGATGGAATACGAACTGCGCGGAAAAACAATGATTGATACTGGGTTGAAGTGAGAAGAAGAGTAGAAAATATGGTGCGAAGTAAGATAGAGAAATCTGTTGGATGAGGAGATCGAGGATGGACAGATCATCAAGGAATATGGATCGTGGACAACTCAGCAAGAAGAAAAAGCGACCATTGGATGCTTTGGAGCATCGCGCAAGAAGAAAGGAAGGACAGTTTGGCGAAGCCCTGAAAACGCGGGTCAAGTTGACCTAGGGTTTTGCTATCTAGGGTTTTGGACACCTAGGTTTTAGCCTAAGGTTGTTAGTGAGCTATTTTAATTTATAAATAAAGGTCAAGAGGACCTAGAATGGGAGATAAGAGATTATGTTATGATGAGTTTTTGTTGTTGAGAGAAAAGTGTTGTGTGAGAGGGCCTTTTGTATTGTAATATCTTCAGTTGGGCGCGAAGATCAACCCTGCAGCTGGGTGTGCAGGGAGGGGAGAGAGAGGAAGAGAGAAATCCGCAAGCTAAGAGAGCAGATAAGAACTGTATTCTTTCATCTTAATATATTATAAAGAATAGTTATGTGGATGTAGCCCTAGAGAGAGGGTGAACCACGTATATCGTGTGTTATGTGTGTTTGATGTTGGGTTCTTTGTCATTTGATATGCTGCTATTATGTTATTGTGTTAGATTTGGGATATAACTTGCACAGTAGGCCTAAGGAAGATAATTATTACTAGGTTACTGTGTGTAGTTGTTTTGAATCCATTTTGCATTTCCTCTGGTTGTAGACACTTGTGTCCTACAACCCCCTATAGCTACTTTGGGTGAGACTGCATCTACTTCACAAGTGTTTTCGAAAGGGCCAGTAGTTAGGGCTTGTTGGTGCGTTCTTGGAGCTGAACCCTGGGTTTGCCCCTGTGCCAACAAGTATGAAGGAGGATATGTTTTCTTGTGAAATGATTCGAAAACCAATATTGTTGCACGAGGAAGAGTCCAATTGATGCTAAAGGATGGGAGGAGGAGAACCATTCCCGTTTTTCTACATATTCCATGTTTGGAAATAAATATTATATATGTCAAAAAAATGCGTGATGCACGTGTGGACACTATATTTAAGAAGGATCCATTCAAAATGGTCCACAAAGAAATGTTCTTGATGAGAGGAGCTTAGAATTGAACTGTTGGCATAGGGGTAGACCCAGGGTTCAATGCTTCAACAGTGCACCAACAAAACCCTAACTACCGACCCTTTCGGCAACACCTGTGAAGCAGATGAAGTCTCACCCGAGGTAGAAGCAGGGGAAGTTGCAGGAATCAAGTGCCTACAACCTAGCTGGGACACAAATATGTGATTACAACACTTATCAGAGCACTTAGCAGTTAACATTCATTAATATTTAACCCTTATTCACATCACAGGTAGAAACCCTAGTTACAAAGCAGCTCAGTACTGAACAAGATATAATACATCCAAGCACTTAACATATATAAATAGATCATATATAGCATTCAATCACATTACTACGCACTAAGATACATCTAACATATATCACTGCACTAATCATAAATCACATCAATAACATAACAACTATAATGCACAAAGAAACCACAACACAGGATATACATGGTTCACCCCAGTGTGGGGATACGTCCACCAACTCTTCTATTATTTATTGTATTCTTTCAATATTATACAAGCACAAAGCCACAAGAACCCACTCCACATAGGACAGGAGATCTGCACGCACCTCGCCAGATCATCCTTCCCCAAGCTAGGTTCAAGCATGAAGCCTTCTTACAATATGCACACAAGCTTCTTACAGTCACTTGCACTTAGCTCTGCAAGTTCTTAACACACAATATGCATGAAACATCCACAACTGTTCGCACTTATCTCACCAGCCACATTACACATCTAGGTATCTCCTACTTACATCACCTAGATTTCTATTTATACATTACAAAAGGGCCTAAACATGGGTTAACCCATGGGATGACATCCCATACCTGTTACATAAACCCTAAACCCAAAAATGACCTAAGAAGGGGACGAGATCCCACGATCTCCGCTTTGCCTTACGCTCTGCCTTCGACTAGCCTGTCGAAGTCCCCAAATTGGTCAAACGTGACCAAGGTTCTCCAAAAATTGGTCAAGGGCCAACATGCACCCAACACTCACATGTGACTCATCTTGAGTCACTCTAATATGGGTAACTCTGCATCAAATGCATTGACCTTGGACCGAGCTACTTCAACCTGTTGCTTTTCCAGAGCCTCCTTCTCGGTGAACTCTTGAATAACCTTCTTTGTCATAGGTCCTTCCAAGCGTTGTTCCACTATGGTGACCAATTGTTCCAGTTCTGCACCTCTTCCTTCAATTTCCTCAAAAAGTATGCAAGTTGTATCCTGCACTAGATGGATTCACTGAGTCACTTCCATGACCTTGCTCTGGATGGCATGGACTTGTTGTTGAACTGTGCGTTGTTCCTAGGATCGTTTCATGCTCTCGACTGCTGGTAGTGGCTTCAACTGTGCTTGCACCATTGTTTCTTGCTACTTGGTCTCCTGAAGTTGTGACTCTAGTGTCCTTAGTTCAGGGTCCTCTGCAAGGTGCTCGTAAGTTTGTGCACTTCGACTACTGAGTTGTTTACATTCTAAGGTCAATGCCTTGACTCTCTGGACTGCGCTTCAGGCAGTTTCTTCTCTCTGGTCTCACTTCTTGTGGAGTTCTTGGCACTACTTGTAACTTTAGTTCTGATATCCTCTGTTGGAGCTGTTGAATTGCTTCAACAATATTCCCTACTTGGTTTTCCACTGGGTCTTCTTCCATCTTTTCTAATCCTGTCACAGAGCGAAGTGCTCTAGTGACTGCTTCTTTAACTCCAATCTTCTCTATGAGCAGTTGTTCCTTCTCCTTCTGGATCTGTGCTCTATCCTTTTCAAACTTGGCTTGGATGTTGTCTTTTTCCTGTTTCGCAACCTGACGTTGTTATCTAGCTTCATCTTTTTCTTTCTTTAAGGACTCTGCAACCTGTTCTTTTTCTTCCTGAAAAATGACCAAGGCGAGCTTCAGTCGCATATGCTATTTGGCATAGTTGGGCATGTTCATCTCCCAAATATGTTCCTTTTGATGACGGGGGTGCAGTAGACACTACATCGCTAGAGTAGAGGGCTTGTTGTATCCCTTTCAGATCTGCTTCAATTCTTTCATACATGTTCTCTTGTTTGGCTTCATTGCGCTGTAAGATGTCTTTTGAGGTATCTGAGATAGTGGCGATGATGAAATCTATGTCATCCATCGTTAGCACAGTCTGCACCTATGGTTTAGTAGCTTTGGACTTCTTCCGTGATGTAGGTTTCATGGGGGAAACCTTTCTTTTCTTGGAGGTCTCAGCTTCATCAATAGGGTCCCTAGGCGGTGTTACTTCGCCTTGTATCTTCTTTTCTTCTTCTCCTTTGTCCTGTTCTTTGGATTAAATCAGGAATTTATAAGAATTTGGTTAAATCAGAGGAAGTACGTTGAAATATTCTTAAAATGGTTCAACATGTAGGAGTGAAAACCAATCAAGGTACCTATTTGTATAGGGGTAATACTAATTGTAGAACAATGTCCAAAGACACATGAAGAAATAGAGGACATGGAACATGTACCCTATGCTAGTGTTGTTGGTAGTTTGATATATGCAATGGTCTACACTCGACTAGATATTTCCCATGAAGTGGGAGTATTGAGTAGGTACATGTCGACACCCAGGAAAGAGAAATGGAGTGTTGTTAAGAGAGTGTATATGTACGTGTGTGGTCAACAGGGTATGTAATTTTTTACCAAGGGAAATGTGAAACTGATGGGAAAGTGAATGTACATGGATTTGTTGATGTCAATTGGGATGGAGATCTTGATCAAAGAAGGTTGACCAATGGATATGTGCTTAGAATGTTTGGTGGAGAAATTGGTTGGATGAGTAAGATACATGTGATATTAGTTTTTTTGACAATGGGAATTGAATACATGGTATCCACCCATGGAAGCACGTAATCAATTTGGTTGCATAGATTGTGTTTAGTGATTGGGTTTGAACAACAAACTATGAGGATAAATTGTGATAGTCAGAGTGCAATTTTATTGGAAAAAATCCATCTTACCATTCTAGGATGAAGCATATTGATGTGCAATACCATTTCATGAGAGACATGGTGGAAAACAAGAAGGCGCGACTAGAGAAGGTAGAGACTTAAAAAAAAATTGCAGACTCTTTGAACAAGTCTGTGAGTGACGAGAAGTTCTCTCTTGGTGTAGAGAGGTAATGGGCATTTCTACCATAGTTTAGTGAAAAAAAATATAGTTTCTCCTTTTTTTGCAAAGAAGACAACAAGTGGGAAAATGTTGGGTTGTTATATTTTTTGTAGTGGAAACTTAGTCAACCAACTAGCTAGTCAAGGATGATCGATTGGGTTATCGATCGAATGAATGGTTAAGTAAAGTTTAATCTCAAAAGGTGGTTGATTGGATGGCCAATTGGTCGCCGAATGGAGATCGACTAGAGCCGACTATATATTGACTAGAGAAGACTTGATGTCGAAAGGTGCTCAACTATATGATTGATTGGTAGTTGAGTGGAGGTCAAAAGGTGGTCAACTGGATAGTTGATTCGTAGCCAACTGATATTCAACTAGATGTTGAAACCAACAATATAATCTCGAGAATCATGGGATCACAACCAACCATCTTGATGGATATGTAACTCTTTTTGGGCACCACGAGTTAGGGTTTTACATGTAGAAGATTCCTACAAAAATGGTGTTAAGTAATACTATCTATGTTACTTGGTAGAGAGAGTGCGTTGGTCATGAGAGGGAGCCAAATTGGTTGTAGAGTTTTTCTTCTAACAAAGCAAGAGATTAGTATGATGAATTGGTCTTAGGTGTGGACCAAGGTTAGTCATGTAACTATTTAGTCAGTGAATGAATAAGACAACATAAGAGTAGGAGTTGCTCAAGCATTGCTGATTTTCCCGATTAATGTTTTCCAGGGTAAATCTCTGTGTACTGTATGTGATTGCAATTTTTTACTTAATGTTTTGATTGTGTATTATCTCTCTTGTTTGGTTTAGTTTCCCTACACTTTTCCCCTTCCAATGATGTTGTATTCAATCATACATGATATATCTGGTCTTGCCTTGAGTAAATCAAATTAGATCTAGATCAGATTTGAATTTCCTAATGCTTGAAGAGGTTTGAGGATTGGTATTTGTTGTCTTCATGTGTGTAGGAAGTAGGTTGCAGGANTGTATTCAATCATACATGATATATCTGGTCTTGCCTTGAGTAAATCAAATTAGATCTAGATCAGATTTGAATTTCCTAATGCTTGAAGAGGTTTGAGGATTGGTATTTGTTGTCTTCATGTGTGTAGGAAGTAGGTTGCAGGAATTGGAGCTATATATCTAGAGCTGCATCATCCATGACACATAAGGACAACCACCAGACAAAAAGTATTACATTCTATCATGTTGCTTTAATAGGAATAAATCTGATAAGATCTAGGGAAATTCTTGTAGTGATCTATCCTGCAATGTGTCTCATATCATGGGAAAATCTAAGGGAGTTCTCACCTATCTATAAGGGAGAAGTCTCTGCAACAAGCGATGAAGGTGGGAATATGATCATGCAATACACCATCCATTCTTTTAATGATACATAATGGGAAGTTCAAGTGATAATCTAAGCCAAGCCTCGACAAAGGTAAAATGACTAGACCTATTAGCAAGAAGCATTATGCTCGTAAATGCATTCAATTGCAAGACAAAAAACAATTATATATTACATCATTTTCTTGGATAACAAAAAAGAATAGTGAAGAAGTATGTAACAAGTAATAATCACATTTAAGCAACCTTTCATATAACATTTTCTCCACAAACCTTAGTGTTTAAATTATTTTTTTATTGACAAAATGATGGATAACTAAAATTTAACCAAGTAAAATNGAAGTATGTAACAAGTAATAATCACATTTAAGCAACCTTTCATATAACATTTTCTCCACAAACCTTAGTGTTTAAATTATTTTTTTATTGACAAAATGATGGATAACTAAAATTTAACCAAGTAAAATCAATAACATTACATCAATTACATGGAAGAAAAATTGATTTTTTTTTAAAGTAAAAAACAAATTTCATTTATAAAACCAAATTAACACAACACATAATAAAACTTAATAAAAAAAATTTTAAAGTTGTATGGGAGAATTAATTCACAAAGTGCATACTAAAACGACTCTATAAACAAGGATTTTAAAAGGGAGAACCATTACAATTTAGTATTACCCATTACATAAAATTTGTATGATGATCTTATTAATAGTTATTTAATCTTAAAAATAACATATATCAATTAAAAATTAACTTTTCTAAATACAATTTTGATAATCCAATATTAGTTTTAATAGATGATCGCGACATTATCATCATTATTAAATCAATAAATTTTTCTTATAAATTATTATGCAAAAGAAAATAAACACAAAAAAAGAAATATGAACTTAGTGCATATAAAAATAAAATATTGTAAAAGAAAAGTAAATTGTAGAGAATTAATCAACAAAATGCATACTATGTGATTATTATTTGATCTTAAAAATAAGATATAACAATAAAATATATTGCATCATCATACATAAACTATTACATCATCATCCAGAAACTATTACATTAATGAAAAAAAAAAATTAACGTGTAAAAGAAAAGTAAGTTGGACAATATAAGATGCAAAGGTCTAAGTAATATTGAGTTACTCCTTTAGAAGGAAGGAAGAAGAACTTTCTCACCTAATAATGTTCTATACATGTAATGTATAGAACATGCATATACTTAACTCTGATCTATACATGTAAGTGATACAGTACACTCTGTAAGTGGTACAATACATGTAATGTTCTATACATGTAAGTGAGACAATACACTCTGATAAAGCTACTCAAGTTTCAAAAACATCAAACTCTTGGGCATCAAGGGTGTCATTATCTTGTAATGTCAAATCAGCACATCATCAATTTCAATAGACAAGACAAAACAAAACTTGAGTTCGTCTTTACCAAAAAAACAAAAGTGTAGAAAACATTAGAAAAATGAAAAGTCAAAGTATCGAAAGGTCACTTATATAAGTTGATGGTGATATATTTTGCTTAAACACCTACCTAAATTTTCTAAGGAATTACGAGATTCCAAATTTTCTAGAGATTGGTTGATACCTAAGGAATTACGAGATTTCCAATTTATATTGATTACTTGATATTGTTGTTCATTTATATTGGAACTTTCACACATTGTGTAAAATCTCAATACTATCTTCAAATCATTAACAACATATTTATCAACATGAGTGAAAACATTGGTAGACTTTTTGGATGGTCATAAATGAGATTCCATGTTATGAACAAATAAATTGAGAAAATGTTGTATTATGTATTATATTAACTTAGATTAAATAAAATATTTATTTTATATTATATTAATCAATATTTTTAAAATAATTAATTTAAATTAGAGAATGATTGATTTTTTTTTGAGAGAAAGATAAGTTCTTATTCAATTAAAGGTAGTTTTAGATTATATTTTAGGACCAAAAGGTGATTTCAACTAGTCATCGATATCTACTAGAGATCAAATATCCCAGATGATCATTGTTGAAGTTACTAGAAAGGGGTCGTGTGTTATCAAAACACACTTAGCCCCTATACATGAGGCTTGGATCCTAGAAACTTATTGCAATTTAAGAATAATCCACCTTTAAGTGTATAAAACACACACACACAGTGTGTAGTTTTAAATGGTTAAACCCCTATGTATGAAGGTACAAACGAATAAATATTGACAATGCACAATTTTCCCAAAGATAGTAAAGCTTTGCACACTTATTTGTTCACTATTATAGATAAAACTAAATTTGGTATTGCATAACTACAACATTAAACCTTTATTGTTGTAGATAACGAATATAAGAATTGATCAATGCATGGTTTAATATTTAAACTATTACAACTATAGGTAAAGGTTATCACTTGGTTAGAATTTGCAACTTTCATTGGTGTTGTTTCTTTGGCCGATAAATGATAAATTGAGAAGGAAAGATTAATCCTAATAAAACAATATTCATACTATGCATGTCTTATTTTTCTTAAATATAGTAATTTCAATTAATTACCACAACATTTTAATAACATATCATGATTTCATAAAATGAATAATAACAAGTATACAAAATAATATTAGAAGAGTTGCCATCACCGATTGGAATTTGATTTATGAACTTGACTTGTGAATCTAATTTCCTTTATGTTAGCTTGTCGTTTGTTGAATGATCCAATGGTTGACCACCCTACCAATTCCACTAGGTACTCTCGTTCCCCAAGGACCCCCGACCCACAATGGGGTTGTATAAAAAAGTACCTCTCCAACAATATGATTGAATAATAAAGCTATCAATCTTGAGAAGAATCCTCATTTCTCAACAAACTTCAATAGACCAAACTCTC
>SNQJ01S0193757.1:0-17717 GCA_010110895.2 Picea sitchensis
TGGAATACTTTTCATATTGATATTTTGAACCAAATCCAAGATTGGGAATCCAAAGGTAGGTTCTGGCCTCGGTTCATTTTCTGCTTGTTCTTCCTCCCCATGCTCATTATGAGGTTCTTATCCCTCTCTTCTCTCCATTTCTCCTTCCCTCTAAGTTCTGTTAAAAGTTTGACTGAAGATTGTATATGCAATTCGATCTTTCTTCAAGGAAGGCATGAAATCCCACCTTTCCTCTTTTGCAATGGGGTTCCTTCTAACATAATTTTTATCTCCTAATTGGATAAATGGATTGTCTGAGGATCCTATTACTTCTACTCCAATGATTGTGGTATCTACCTGTGACACTATAGGATTAATGTTCTCAAGAAGAGCTTGCACTCTCTCAGGATTAACTAAATCAATCCAATTTGGATCACCAGGAAATTGTTTTCCAGAATAGGTGGTATCACCTGGTTTTAGAGGTGTAATCAGTGTTGATTGAAGTTTTTCAGATATTTTATTGTCACCTTCTAGTCCAATTTCAGGTGTTTCTTCTTCTAATCCTATGTTTCCTTCAATAGTCTCCTCAGCCAATATCTCGATTTCAGTTTCTATTTCTTTTTGGGTGGAGGTTTCTCCTTTTTGTTGTTTTTTCTCAAAATACCTATCTACATATGTGGTGACAGAACCTTGTCTCCCACCAAAAATACTTTTTGGATCTTTTTCTTGTTTTGAGTTTCCCCTAAATCTACCTCTATTAACTCTATTTCTCATGAAAACATACTATAAAAAGAAACTAATAAATAAATACTAAGATTGAGTTTCGGAGGAACCTGTGATAACAGATGCATAGGTTCTTACCTCTCGTCTTACAGCTCCTCCTCCGTCAAATTTCTAGAAAACACCACATCAAACCAAATATAAGAAAGCCAACTATCTAACTTACCTTTTAAACAACTCCTCATCAATGGCGTCAAAAATGTCAGGTAAATTATATCACTTTTCTAATGCCCTAAAAACATTAAATTGTCAGACCAGGGTTGGTAATCTTAGAGTTTCTACACTATATGTGCAGGTAAGAATTTTCTAAAAACTATTCAAAAGAAGCCAAACTAATCTATCTATAAAACCCTCTACTTTCTAAATGCAGTAAAGGATATTTAACCATCAATTTCATCTACTCTATTTTAACCATCTACTGTCTACAACTAATTCTAAGTAAACCATTTAATCTATGCAAAACTAGAGAAATGTAATTTAAATGCAAAACGTAACTCTGAGCTTTCCTTGAAATCATCTGAATTCTATTTTAACGTGTAATCAGAACTTTTATCCTATGCTATAATCTATTAATTCACAATTCATCAATCAGAAATGCAGAAAGAAATGTTTTAATCTCGATCACCAAATTCTCTTCTATTCTTTATTCATCTATAGTGATGTGGGTGCTAGTGGAGAAATACTCTATGAATCTAGATCTAAAATTCATTGTTCAAAAAGGAAATATTAAACTTGATTAACTTCTAATTAACTGAAGTAATCATAATAGTGATGGACAAGCATAACACAGAGTAACTAGTGCAAAATGGGTACGAAATACTAGCAGGAACTCTATTCTATTTTTAAGTGTAAATCTATTTCCTACAGAAGGGAAATCCTATGAAATTGTAAGGATAAATTTAATCTACGCTATCCTGATGTCATTTCTTAATATAGAAAATCACAACTAACTCTTAAATCAAATCCACTAATTATCCACTAACTATAAATTCAATCTAAGTCACTAACTCTGCAATTTCTTTCAACGGACCTATGTAAAAATAAATGATAAAAACTAATCAGACTTCCTTCTACGTTCTGGTTTTAAACTTACAGACTACCAACTGAATTTATTGAAATTTAACTACCACACATGAATCTATCTATATTAACAGGAATTCAAACGATCCCTTATGAATTAATTCAAAACCTATTTAATTCTACCATTCACTATCTCTATCATATAGTTCAATCTACGACTCTGGCAAAATTGATGATTCAATCTACAAAGCATTCTGCAAAATATGGTTATTCAAATCTATCTACCAACTATCCTATGCTTTGTGCACAGATATCACGCTACAAAATTACAATTCCATGTGATCTAAATTATAACAGAATTCAATCTGACAGCTGCATATTTAAATCATAAAAACATGGAACAATTTCTACAGTGATTATTTCTACAGAAAAGACAATCAACATCTACTTTGTATATCTACTATAAAATGGAGAGATCATCTACCTCTGTTGGTGGGCCCTCCCACAGAGACAGAGATCCCTGTTAACGTTTCAAAAGAGAATGATCTACGCTACTATATCCATTCAACAACTATTGAAGAAACGATTAATCCATGCGTTCAATTTTTAACCAGACATCAATTCAGAGAGAAAACCAACATCATTCTATTAAGCAAAAGTATCATTCGAGTTTATCAAAATTAATCGCCATTCATATTGGGGCAGTCCCATCATTTTATAATGTTTTAATCCTTGTCTTTGGATCGGCGATCCTCCATCTAAGCTAACTACCAATACTAAAAATAGAAAATCCATGCAGAGTATTAATTACATCATAATCTTGAATGGGTGATCTCATGAAACAAAGTGGCATGAGATTCGCCTCTAATAACAACTTCCAGTAAATCCATCTCTGCATACATTATTCTTTGAATAGGATACTAGCTTGTATGTTGAAGTGGCATCAAACCTTCTGAAGCTTCACGAGCAAGAAGGAGGTCACGTCAACATGTGATAATCTGCAATAGAGTAGTCAAAAGAGCTGCATCCCAATATTGCATTAGTCCATTAATCATAGTATGCATTCTTTTAATTAACATTCAAAAGCTTAAAACATTTTCAAAATGTATTAAAAGATGATCTTTTTACCTTATAAACATGGTTAGGCAGGGCTAAAGGATATAGGCTAGGAATGTAGAAAAATAGATAGATGTTTGTCAAAAGGAGATACAATATGTTGGTAACTAGTGCAGAATAAGTGAAAAACAAATCAAAGATATGAAAAAATGGAGGCCATATTCATGGCCCAACATTTCCCCCAGGATGAAGTACTTGCATGTCCTCATGCAACAGGACTAGGAACGGGGGAATTAATGAGAACTTGGAAACCAAGAATTGTTTGTATCTTTAACTGTCTAACTTGCTTCTTTAATCTTTTGATTTGTCCTTGTCTCTGATGAGCAATCTTCTCAATGTTCTGTATCTTCTTAAGAAACTTTGTCTTCCTTCCTTTTAGTCGCTCTACCTTAGCTCGCAGATGGGTGTTCTGGATTATTCTCAACTCATTTTCTGTCTCTATATGCCTATTAAAAACTTCGTATTCTTGAAGTTTCTCCTTTAGGAGCACATTTCTTCTTACCGGTTTGTCAAGGGAAATACATCCTTTGACACTTTGAGAATCAGTATCTGGAGGGTCCATCAAATCTGTAGGAGAAAAACCTTCGAAATTTCCATCAACATTCTGTTGCATTGGTAGATATTGATTAATGTACCTCAGGGGATTCTTCTATTTTCTTACAATCTTCAACTTCATTTTCAACAGAACCTTGAACAACATTCAAAACAGAGTTAACAAGGTTTTCAACAAGGTCTTCACTATTTACAGGATGTTGAAAGCCAAGAACATCAGTTGTAGGGTTACCAACGAGGTCCTAAACATCCTGTTTTGGAATAATCTCTTCCTCCTCAAGAATTTTCCCAAAGTATTCAACACCTTCTGTCTGTCTGTGAAATTCTTTTAATAATCGTGACATGCTCCAAGCTGGACTTGGATGGAAATTTATTCCCACTGTAGGAGCTTCCTCCAGGTTAGCAATTTTACTTCTGGTAATAGGATTTGAATGAGAAGGGATAGCTAAAGACTTTTCTTTGATTCTTGGTTTAACAATGAAGTCCTCGACTCTGTCAGAGTTGAGGTCTTCATCTAATCTCAGCTCAAAATGAAAAGGTCTAGGCGATTTGTCTGCAATTGGTTCCGACTCAATATACTCCATCTTTTCCTTTGTATTTTCATTATTAGGTACTGGAGATTTAGAGGTATCACGGGAGAATAACACTCTCGACTTATTTTTGCTTTCAAAGGGTGTCTCTGGTTCAGTAATATCATGCTTTTTCTTTGTTCCATGTCTTTCGGAATTAATAGATGCAGGGGATTCGGGTAATTCAGAGGTAGACTGAAGCTGAGTCCGTCTATTAGATAAAATTGTAGCCTTACTCACCTTCATCTTTGAACCCGACTTCTTAGATTTACCAAGTTTAAAATTCCCTTGAAGACACCCTTCCCAGGTTAAATCTTTGGCCTCCAAAGAAAATGAAACAAGAATTTCAATTAACCATTGTGAGAAAAATTACCCTTAGTTGTACTCTTCTGAACTTGGTTCGCCATTTTTCCAAGGGTTTGGAGCAGATAATACAGAATTTTCATAGGGGAAGTTCCTTCCATATGTAGTAACAACTTAGCATGATATATATATAAAGTATCAAAACGTCCTTCACAGGTGACAAAATTTTGCAAAATATACAAAACCTTACCCCATAAGCCCAACAACCAAGTTTTTTGGAATGCCTCTTGACCAATAAGCATCCTTGAATTCAAGAATCAACAATTGATTAAAAATATCCTTCACAACTAGTTTTCCTTTACACCATCTTTCCCCTGTGCATGGCAGACCCACTGCCCGATTGATAAGACTCTGTGTAATTACCAAATCGAGGCCTTTGATAATGATTCGATGCCCGTCGAAGGTCTTAGCAAATTGCAAAGAAATCTTCGTATCATATCCATCAAATTTCTCTAGAAAGGGCATCCATCATGCAGCTTCAAAAATGTGCTTGGTATCTCGAAATTCAATTGAGGAAGCAATCTCAGCCAGACTATCTGGTTCATACCGGCTAGCTACCATGTTTACTGGTATAGAAGTGAATATAAGACAACAAATTATGCAGGTCGGGCTAAGAATGGATAAGGGAAGAAACATTATGCGTGACAGGGTTAAACACTATCTAAAAAGAGGTAAAACATCCACAGGCATCATTATGTGTGGTTGATCAAACGTTTTCATCATTAATTAATTAATCATGCAGAGATAACGGTGGTTGCAATGATACGATATCAATCATGGAAAATTTTATATAAAATCATGGGATAGATAATGTTTATGAGGATTTATCATAAGTGGAGCGTCTCAAGGTACAAAGAGTACATGTATGAAATCGTGTGAGGGTAATGGAGAGAACGCACCACATGGTAAGGATAAAATTTATCAAAGGGGAGGGCATATGCAATCATTTTATCAAAGGCCAAATCTCATTATGGAAGGATGGCGACAACGATCATTCATTTAATAAATTTAAATGTATTAATAATTTGAATGATTAACTAAAGAAGCACATACCTCATCCATTACTTATTGTTTTCATGTTTTGTAATAGGTGCTGAAGATCAGAGCCCAAATGTATCCCTTCTCCATAGATGTCTTCTACTGACCACAATGCCTCTGTCCCAGCTACGCTGGTACAGAGACACTATAAAAGTTCTCCATGTTTCTCCTTTGATTTTAATGAATCATACAACTGAAAAATTCTCTGCAACAAAGTGCCCTTGGATCCTTTTAAAACCAATCTGATGCTTTTCTGAGCTAGATATAAAATTATTCTTTCTCATGAGTAAACTAACTGAGTACCAGATAGGTACGGAACTGGTACAAAACAAGTACTGAAAGAGTGCTGAAATAAACTGGTGCGAAAGAAAAACTGGAAAAATGTTGAAATCAGATGAACAATAACTGCAGCGAGAACAATCTGAACAGAGTGATCTCTAGACAAACATCGAGCTCCAAGCTCTATAACTGAAAACCAACTGCAACTGGACAAGTATCTCAAACCTGCCAAGGTGCAGAAAAAGTTCCCATTTTGGAGCAAACAAATCTCTGACTAACTATGAACCTATCCTCCTTTTATTTCAAAGAGGAATCAACCAAAATCATCAAATCTGAAATAGCTTCAAATCTTTTACCCATCATACAAATCTTTATTATGTGAATAAATGTTTTGAAGTCAAACACAAAAATAAGTCATTGGATTAGCAGTCATTAATGTATGCTTTTAACCAATGCAAGAGGACCCACCATTGATGTCAATGGGCCTCAAGGTACTTGTAGTACATCTTAACAGGTACGAATAGATATGTTGATGTTGTTTCACTTGTAAGATCTATCAACCAAGAGACATTAATGTATTCCCATGGTTGTTAGCAAGGAGATCCACCATTAAGGCATGCAGATTCCAAGGTACTAAATAGTCTCTAGTCTCATCTCAGGATAAAGAGTTGATGTCGATGGAGTGAGACTTGTTGGAAAGTGGACCTTAATGTATTCCACATCATCCAGCTGGAGTGCAAACCAATAAAAATTTACTTGTGGAAAATGATTTGGTGGAACAATAATCACTTACTTTTGGATTTTATGAGCCCAAGTTAGTTATCACTCATTGCTTTTTCACATTTTGAGAGTCTGAAAAAATGGCTAAAAGAAGACTCCAAGGGGTTTATTTCCCGTAATAATCTACCAGGTCTGGAAAAGGAATAATCTTATACCTGATAGATGCTCCTCTCATACTTTAATGAGCAACAAAGGAATCAAACAAGCTCAAAATTTATTAGATTAAAGCAAGATAATGAGTATTATAAAATGACACAAAAGAATAAACAATCTCACCTTCTTACCCATTGCAAAAAAAAAAGATGCTTCCATTTTGCTTACACCTTAAAATCACATAGAAACTTAAAAGCAATCAAAATGTCTGAGGAAAGAAACTATATAGACAAGAGAAAAAAAATTTATCATTTTTTTTTTCCAAGTCTCAGATTTATATATATATATATATATATATATATATATATATATATAATTCATATTAAAGAAGGAAAAATAATCAAGGAGTACAAGAGAAGAGGAAGACTCTTCTCTTACTAACTCCATTTCTGTTTGTTTTGATATATCCTACATGAAATCATCTTTGTATAGAGGTTTATGATAAATTCTCAATCGATGTCCATTTACTAAAAAGGAATTTTGCTTGAGTCATCAATGGTCTTAATCTTAACGGATCCATTGCCAAAAACTATCTCGACTTCATAAGGTCCTAATCAACGTGTTGTAAGTTTTCCCTTAAAAGTTTTGTACATTGAATCAAATAATAAAGCCCAGTCAACGGGTTGAAAATGCTTCTTTTTAATAAACTTATCGTGCCATATACTTTGTTGATTTTGAACTAAAATGGATTAGTTGGTATCTTTTCCCGTGATTTCATCTAATTCATTCAATTTCATAACCCATTGTTATGTGCTTCATCCAAATTTAAACCCAATTCTGCTGCTATGCAGAAGTTATGAATCTGAAATTCTATGGGAAGGAGAATTTTCTTACCACTTCTGGAGTTAAGTAAGAGTATGACGTTGGTGACATGCACATGAAAATGCCTATATTCCCACATAAAGCCCATTTGGAGATCTATCACCTTCCAATCTTCTTAGTGTAAATCTGTTATCTTGTTCCAGTGCTTCTAAAACTTTATTAAACAGTTCTTGCCCATTGGCTTACCTGAGATGATGCAGGGAAGACTTAGATATTTATCCCATATTTATTTATAGGTTCCTTCATTAGTTTAGAGGAATTAAGATTAGGCACCTTGATGATTAACAATTTCTGTGGAACAACTTGAAGCCAGGAGTAAAGATATATTCATAAAGTAGAATTAGACTCTTTGATTTCTTAGTTGTGATATAAAGATTTTTTCCTCTCACACATGGTCACAAAATCATGCAAACCAAGATGTCTTGTGCTAGACATTGGGGAAATTGGTACTTCAAAATCAAGTGCCCATTTGTCAAATGGTTCAATTACAACCTGAGGTCGTAAGGGCATCTCATCTGCTCACAGTGAGTCTCCATCCCAACGACAGCTATCACAACTATACATATTTTGTTGCATCCTTAAATAGTGCCCATTTGATGTCATCCACGATTGTAAGACTTTGTTCTCTTATGGAGAAGTGTCACCTCCCATGGCCCATCATGGGAATTCCTAAAGGATGTGGAGATCTCATTTCACGAACACATCTCAGCCAGTCCATATCAGGACATATAGAAAGATCCTTTGCCTACCTAGGAGTAATAAGCCTTGCATGTTGGACAATTACATTACTCTTTTGTGGTGATGATGACAGGAATGGTGGCAATCTCCCTAAAAGCTAAATAGTTTTGTTGTGTCTAAGTATAGAGGGTTCTTAACTCGCAAATAAATGTTCATGGAAATTGTCATTCAGATTTCCTTCTTGTCTTGAGAATCCTAGAAGAGAAAATCACCTTCGGTACCTGCTTTTCTGGCCAATCAACGCTATAGTGATGTTAAGTCTGAGTAACAAGTCATCATGTAAATGTCCATTCATTTGGTTTATTCATGTCTATTGGAAGAATGGTCGGTATGTACATAAATTTCATACCCAGTGATGTAATGCTGAAACTTATTGAAGGCATGAACAACAACCAAAAATTCCTTCTATGTCACAGTATAATTTAATTCGAGAGAAGTTAAGTTATTGCTAGTAAAGTATATGGCATAATTTTATTGGATTTCTTTTTGTCCGAGTACTCCTCCTAGGCTGAATTATGCAGGGGTTATGCAGCTGGAAAGTAATATGGAAAGGAAAGAGAGACCAATTTGGTCCCTCATAGAGATTAGTGTATAAAACATTTTATTTTAAAATTAGAGAGAAATTTGACAATTATCATCTGGCAGATTCTACATCTTTTGTTAGTAATTTGAACATGGGACTGTGATCTTAAATTCCATCTTTTGTTGAAATGAGTTTGAACCTTAGGACACCCATGATCTTCATAAAATTCTGATGAATCTGACTATAATACCCATCACTTATTAAAACTCCTCACCTCACTTTGATTTTTTTGAAATTTGGTGAAAGGTTAAAATGATAACACATCAATTTTAATTTTGGGTCTACTTTAATTTATTCTGAGGATAAATGGTGACCTAAGGCTATCCCTTCAGTTAATAACATCCTACACTTCTCATGAATGAGGGACAAGTTTGTTTCCTGACAACGAATTAAAAATTTTTCCAAGTTGTGGGGAGAAGCTTCTTCAAAGGTGTTGCTTTGATGCGTCGCCCATATAAACTTCCACACAATTGCGGATCAAATTAAGCAAAAATTCGGAACATCTTTGAAATGTAGGAGGCATTTACATAATCAGATGGCTAGCACCCTATAGAATAGAGTTACCCCATGGACATGAAGTTATGCTATCTTTAGAAAGATGTTTCCAGAAGCCCAGTTTGGATCAGTTATACCCGCTATATAAAATCCAGGAAAAGTATTTCTTTCTGGACAAAATATCTAAGACCTGATCTATAAAATGTAGAGGAAAATGATCCTTTGAAGTTGCTTTATTGGAGTTCCCTGAGAGTCCACACACATACTCCCACTTCCTTGTTACTTTCTAGGCACCACCACAAGAGGCATTTTACCTATCAAAATTGGATAGATGAATCCCACATTTAGTAATTTATGTAACTCTTCTTTCAAATTCCTTGAGGGATAGGATTCATTAAATCTGTGGATTTATAAGTCTTATTTGGATTAGTGCAGATATGGTAGAATACAAGTAGCAAGGTGCACTCATCTCATGAAGTATACTCTATGTAAGATGCCTGATTGTCTTACTACAAAACTTTTATTGAATTGCTTACATTGGTTTTGGACTTAATCTAGAATTAATATACAAGCTTTTCTCTGGACCAATCTTGATTGGAATAGTGGATGATCCTAAATTTTCATCAATGGTAAAAACCATAGATGATGATAATGAAGTAAATAACTCACTTTGTTCCTGGAATTCCTCGTTAAAAAATTGATCATATTGAGAATATGTTTGTGGAATTCCACATTTTCTGTGACTAACAGAAATTAGATCAAGATATTATCTTCTATTGGTTATTGAAGAGCCCAAAAATCATCAACGGAAAACAAGGGTTATTCCAAATCATCCTCATTATAGGGACATGTTAACCATCAGAAGTCTTTAGAAATTGGTTGAGTTGGTGGATATAAAGTGAGCTTTTCTTAGGAAACTCCATTTGAAATAAACATATCCCACGACACCCTGCAGAAAGCATTAGTGCTTATGTGGTCACCCAAAGGCAGTGGATGAACTTGGGATCCTTGATTGGATAATCATGAAGTCAATGGGATATTCCCATGAAGATAATGTGACCAGGATGTCATCTAAAATCCCAACAAGTTTGACAGTTGTTCTATCAGCAAGAGTTAGAGAAGCCTTAGAGGAGTAGAATTGTGGAGATGGCTCAAATGTAACCACTAAACAGTATTGATGGTCATTATTTTAATAGTTGCACCCAAATCCACTAAAGTATTACCAACGGAAATATTATTGATAGATATAGTTACTATTGGATTTCTTGGGAAATATTATTGATAGATATAGTTACTATTGGATTTCTTGGGTTGGCATACTTCACAATTTTAGGTGATTTAGAGATATAATTTGATAACTGTCCCACGAGATGTATAGTAGGGGGATATTTTTGTTTTTGACCAAGTTTCTTAACGCAAAGTTCCCTGATGGTTTTCGCATAGATCGAAACATCCCTTATTTCTTGTAGCAATGGAATCTTAACACAAACATTTCTCAACTCATTCATGATATCAAACTCGGGTCGAACAATTGGTTTTTCAATAATTAACCTCTAAGGAAAGGGAGTTGTTCGAGGAATCTGAGTTTGTATAGTTTGATGAGGATTAGATGATTGACTTTTCGGAATAATGACATCTTCCAAGGTTTTATCATTTGGTAATTCATCAGGAGTTTCCTCCTCTTCTTCTTGAATAATAACGGTAGGAGATGTCCTTCTTATTGGTGGACTTTTATTTAACACCTTCCCCAGATCTTAGTTGAATTTCATGTATGGGAATGGGAGCGATGGTGTAAGCTGGAAAGTTTTGAAAATCAACATTATTGAGAGGCTGAGGTGGTCTATTGTTAGGATTTGGAATGGGTTGAGAGGGTAATATGGTAGGTCAAGAAGGGTTATGAGTGTGAAATTTTTGTGAATTTTGTAGAATTGGTGGTAGTGGGGGTGGAATAAATCCAGGCAATAGTTGCTGCATATTGGGAGGGTACTAAGTATTTGAGTTTGGAGGCATCGGTACTACAGGTTGTTGATTACTTCCATAATTATGCCCTCACCAATCCCAAGGTTGTGGAGAAGATACATTCTGTGGTGGCCAATTTGGCCAATTCCATTGTTGCTGCTAAGGTTGTTGTTGAAAAAGGGGGTAATAACTGGAAGGTTGTGGAGTTGGTTCCTGATACATGTTTTGATTCCTAGGTTGCCATGGCCTCCTAGGTGGGTATGACGATTATGGAGCCTCCCCTACCTTGTATATAGCTTGTAACCCAGGTAATGATGGGCAATCCTCTGTTGCATGGTTATCCGTACAAATTCCACATACGAAAATATTATCCAAAGGACATTCTCGCCAAGGATGTCGTTTCCTACATCTGGGATAATATATGCCTAATAGAAGGTCTTCATCTTCCTACTTTTCCTCAATTTTAAGAGTGTCTAACTGAGAGCCAATGGTACTAAGGATATCAGTTTTGAAATTTTCCAAAAGATTGCCTAGTTCACTCCTAGTAACTCCTCCAGGGGTAGTGGATTTAGTGTTTCTATTAAGAGGTTCTCTCACACTCTTTATTGTTTTCCCCTTACTTCTCGAATAGGTTCTACATAACTCACCAACTTATTCGAAGTTTTTCTAGTAGATGTCCCCTGAATACATTAGATTAAGAGTATCTATATATTCTTCCTAAATTCCTTTTAAGAAAAGAGTTTTGATGGCTTCATCTTGGAGACCATTATATTTGGATTTTTGGAGAATAAATATAAACCTTTCCAGGAAATCCTTGAGACTCTCTTCATCATGTTGTTGCATTTTGAAAATATTGTTTCGAGAATCCTTGGATCTACAATAGTCTTTGTATTTCTTTAAAAATGTCTCTTTCATATCCTCTCAAGATCTAATACTGTACTCTCCTAAACCCATAAACCATCGTAATGCAGAATCCTTTAGAGTTGCAGGAAACAACTTCAACTTATGTGCATCCTATAGATAGTTGTAACTTCTTCAGAGGATATCGAACTCAAAAAGGAAGACATCTGGATCTTCACTACTTTTCCGATAAAAGGTCGGTAGTGCAGAGGGTGGAATACTTTTCATATTGATATTTTGAACCAAATCCAAGATTGGGAATCCAAAGGTAGGTTCTGGCCTCGGTTCATTTTCTGCTTGTTCTTCCTCCCCATGCTCATTATGAGGTTCTTATCCCTCTCTTCTCTCCATTTCTCTTTCCCTGTCAGTTCTGTTAAAAGTTTGACTGAAGATTGTATATGCATTTCGATCTTTCTTCGAGGAAGGCGTGAAATCCCACCTTTCCTCTTTTGCAATGGGGTTCCTTCTAACATAATTTTTATCTCCTAATTGGATAAATGGATTGTCTGAGGATCCTATTACTTCTACTCCAATGATTGTGGTATCTACCTGTGACACTATAGGACTAATGTTCTCAAGAAGAGCTTGCACTCTCTCAGGATTAACTAAATCAATCCAATTTGGATCACCAGGAAATTGTTTTCCAGAATAGGTGGTATCACCTGGTTTTAGAGGTGTAATCAGTGTTGATTGAAGTTTTTCAGATATTGTATTGTCACCTTCTAGTCCAATTTCGGGTGTTTCTTCTTCTAATCCTATGTTTCCTTCAATAGTCTCCTCAGCCAATATCTCGATTTCAGTTTCTATTTCTTTTTGGGTGGAGGTTTCTCCTTTTTGTTGTTTTTTCCCAGAATACCTATCTACATATGTGGTGACAGAACCTTGTCGCCCACCAAAAATACTTTTTGGATCTTTTTCTTGTTTTGAGTTTCCTCTAAATCTACCTCCATTATCTCTATTTCTCATGAAAACATACTATAAAAAGAAACTAATAAATAAAGACTAAGATTGAGTTTTGGAGGAACCTGTGATAACAGATGCACAGGTTCTTACCTCTCGTCTTACAACTCCTCCTCCGTCAACTTTCTAGAAAACACCACACCAAACCAAACATAAGAAAGCCAACTATCTAACTTACCTTTTAAACAACTCTTCAGCAATGGCGCCAAAAATGTCAGGTAAATTATATCACTTTTCTAATGCCCTAAAAACATTAAATTGTCAGACCAGGGTTCGTAATCTTAGAGTTTCTACACTATATGTGCAGGTAAGAATTTTCTAAAAACTATTCAAAAGAAGCCAAACTACTCTATCTATAAAACCCTCTACTTTCTAAATGCAGTAAAGTATATTTAGCCATCAATTTCATCTACTCTATTTTAACCATCTACTGTCTACAACTAATTCTAAGTAAACCATTTAATCTATGCAAAACTAGAGAAATGTAATTTAAATGCAAAATGTAACTCTGAGCTTTCCTTGAAATCATCTGAATTCTATTTTAACGTGTAATCAGAACTTTTATCCTATGATATAATCTATTAATTCACAATTCATCAATCAGAAATGCAGAAAGAAATGTTTTAATCTCAATCACCAAATTCTCTTCTATTCTTTATTCATCTATAGTGATGTGGGTGCTAGTGGAGAAATACTCTATGAATCTAGATCTAAAATTCATTGTTCAAAAAGGAAATATTAAACTTGATTAACTTCTAATTAACTGAAGTAATAATAATAGTGATTAACAAGCATAAAACAGAGTAACTAGTGTAAAATGGGTACGAAATACTAGTAGGAACTCTATTCTATTTTTAAGTGTAAATCTATTTCCTACAGAAGGGAAATCCTATGAAATTGTAAGGATAAATTTAATCTACGCTATCCTGATGTCATTTCTTAATCTATAAAATCACAACTAACTCTTAAATCAAATCCACTAATTATCCACTAACTATAAATTCAATCTAAGTCACTAACTCTGCAATTTCTTTCGACGGACCTATGTAAAAATAAATGATAAAAAATAATCAGACTTCCTTCTACGTTATGGTTTTAAACCTACAGACTACCAACTGAATTTATTGAAATTTAACTACCATGCATGAATCTATCTATATTAATAGGAATTCAAACGATCCCTTATGAATTCATTTAAAACCTATTGAATTCTACCATTCACTATCTCTATCGTATAGTTCAATCTACGACTCAAGCAAAATTGATGATTCAATCTACAAAGCATTCTTCAAAATATGGTTATTCAAATATATCTGCCAACTATCCTACGCTCTATGCATAGAGATTACGCTACAGAATTTCAATGCCATGTGATCTAAATTATAACAGAATTCAATCTGACAGTTGCATATTTAAATCATAAAAACATGGAACAATTTCTACAGTGATTATTTCTACAGAAAAGACAATCAACATCTACTTTGTATATCTACTATAAAATGGAGAGATCTTCTTCCTCTGTTGGTGGGCCCTCCCACAGAGATAGAGATCCTTGTTAACGTTTCAGTAGAGAACGATCTATGCTACCATATCCATTCAACAACTATTGCAGAAACGATTAATCCATGTGGTCAATTTTTAACAAGACATCAATTCAGAGAGAAAACCAACATCATTCTATTCAGCAAAAGTCTCAGTCGAGTTTATCAAAATTAATTGCCATTCATACTGGGGTAGTCCCATCATTTTATAATGTTTTAATCCTTGTCTTTGGATCGGTGATCCTCCATCTAAGATAACTACCAATACTAAAAATAGAAAAGCCATGTAGAGTATTAATTACATCATAATCTTGAATGGGCGATCTCATGACACGAAGTGTCATGAGATTCACCTCTAATAACAACTTCCAGTAAATGCCTCTCTGCATATGTTCTTCTTTGAATAGGAGTCCAACTTGTATGTTGAAGTGGCATCAAACCTTATGAAGCTTCACGAGCAAGAAGGAGGTCGTGTCAACATGTGATAATCTGCAATAGAGTAGTCAAAATAGCTACATCCCAATATTGCATTAGTCCATTAATCATAGTATGGATTCTTTTAATTAACATTCAAAAGATTAAAACATTTGCAAAATGTATTAAAAGATGATATTTTTACCTTAGAAACATGGTTAGGCAGGGAAAAAGGATATAGGCTAGTAATGTAGCAAAATAGATAGATGTTTTTCAAAAGGAGATATAAGATGTTGGTAACTGGTGCAGAACAGGTGAAAAACAAGTCAAAGATATGCAAAAATGAAGGTCATATTCATGGCCCAACAACGACAATTGTTATCTAGATTGTTTTTCTTATCAAAACAATCTAGATAACAATTGCGAACTGTTGTTTCAAGAGTGCATTCAGGTGTGTATGCAATATTTGAATGAAGTGTTGTTGGAGTCCTGTGCAAGAAGCCAAAATTTGAAATATGTTGTGGAAATGTGAATTATATAGGTAGAAGACCCTCCAGTGGTTTCAATATCTATTCAAATATAAGTCATGTTTACTTTGAACTTCCAGGAGTCCCATAGAAGTTAAATTCTTGCAATATTTGTTTATTTAAACCCTCCAACAAATATGTTTATCACATTTCTTTACATTTCTATCAGAGTTATGATTGTGATCTTGTTAGATATATTCAAGGTTTATAATGTATTTGCATTCATGTATATGTTTTTTTGAAATATGTTATTTGAGTGTGTGTATTGGATTTGTAGAGTAAAATGTGTATCCCTTTGTTGATCAATTGTTGGTTGTTCAATGAGAGATTTATGCAATTTCCCTAATCCATTATTTATGAATGGGATTTCATGTTGTTTCTCTATTTGATTCCATGTTTTAGGGTTTCATTGTGTTATATTGTGAGGGTATGTTGTTATGCAGAGTCTCTAATGTTGCGCTTCCATTGTGCGGGTGTTTTGTTTTTAAATTTTAGATTTTAAAATACAGATATTTGTAATACATTGACCGGAAAGACCATAACTCTTGAGGTGTAGAGATCAGTTACTATTGACAACATGAAGGAGAAGATGAAAGATAATGAGGCAATTCCTCATGATCAACAAAGGCTCATCTTTGCTAGAAAACAGCTGGAGGATGGCCATACCCTAGGATATTATAAATTTATGAAGGAATCCACTCTTCACATCTTCCTCTTTCTCGGAGGGGGAATGCATATCTTCGTCAAGACCCTCATGGGAAAAACCATCACTCTAGAAGTAGAAATATCTAACACAATTGACAATGGAAAGGATAAAAATCAAGAAAAGGAAGGGATTCCACCTGACCAACAGTGACAATGGAAAGGATAGAATTCAAGAGAAGGAAGGGATTCCACCCGGCCAACATAGGTTGATATTTTCTAGAAAATAGCTTGAATATGGACTCACTTTTTTCGATTACAATATCCAAAAGGAATCAACTCTTCACCTTGTTCTCCACCTCAAAGGAGGGATGAAAATCTTTGTCAAAACATTGACTAGCAAGAAAATCATGCTTGAAACCCACCCTGACTGACAAGACATTCATGCTTGAAGTTGTTACATGATTGGAATCCAGAAAAAAAGATGAAAAAGGTTGAGAAAACATGTGGAGTGTGAAATGTTTGATAATCGGAGGTGCCGAAGGAGAAAACTGGTGGAGTGTGAAATGCTTGATGGGTGAAGGTGCCATAGGTGTATAAATACAAGGTGGTTAGGTGGTTTGGTTGACATATAAATACAAGGTGGTTAGGTGGTTTGGTTGATAGGTTTTGGAGGTGTATAAATACAAATTGGTTTGGTTGATAGGTTTTTCCCCATTGTGCCAAGTTGACAGGTTTCAGGAAAAATCTCTTCCTACCCACATGCCTTGGAATAATAAACATCTACATGTTTTGAATGTGCAAAGTGCCTTTAGTGCTTGCCTCTAATGATAACTCTGACAAAAATATTTCATTTCCAAAGAGCTTCACCACTAATTTGACTTTACTTCTTCAAATCAAAGTTGATACTTCGCATTGTTATTGGATGAGTCATTAAATATTTCTATATCCCACCACAATTATTATCCTTAGCATAGGAATGGCATATTGGTTTCATTTTTTTCGGTTTTAAGTTAGATTGTACCTTAAATATAGAAAGGAAAATTTGAATTCACTAAGTTTGAATTATATATTTATTTAATTGTTATTTTTAAATATAATTATTTAAATTTTGATTTCTTTAATTGCTTATTTCTATTAGTAATAGGAAATAAAAAATAAAAATAAATAAAACATCAAGAAACGTCAAGGTCATAAGAATAGGTTATTTGTGGGCCATAAGATTATTGGGTTTGAGTTATTTCCTTGATTTTGTCATATAGTCGATTTCTTGGGCATATTATATGTTTTTATCTAAAATGGTTTGGAAAATCTAGTTTTTGTTGGAATTTGGCAAACAAATTCACAAGGGGGCACAATTCTAGCCTATTTGAGGAATTTCCAAAGTTTTGTGTTGCTTCAGAGACTCTCAAAACATTTGGGAGATGGAGGAACTATATCATTGGAATTTTGATGTGTGGAACTATGCTAGTACATTTTCTTCATAACTACTTGATGTAGAAAGCAT